>JAGGNH010000103.1:0-193365 GCA_026586065.1 Dioscorea zingiberensis | reverse complement strand
AAAATTTTTGAAAGAGCAAATACGTACAGTGATTTAACTGATTGCTATTTTAGGTACCAACCTTCTTTGTATCTACTTCTGTCATCTCTATTTGAAGAACGTCTTGGTTCCACACATACAATAATTTCTCTACTCACAATCCTTTCTCTCACTAGACCTTTTCAGCATTGCTTTGGTTAAGAGAGAGTTTCTATTGGGGCCTCCAAATCTGCTCGACTAACCCGCCACACTTACTTATTATGAACTAATTGATTAAAATGCACATATATAACCTACTTATAAAATTAGACCCCATTAAGTTGACAATAATTATACTAAAAATATTATATATTTATTTTATGTAAACTTTCCAATTCCAATAATATATTAGATTGTATTTCTTATTATTTTTCCTTATCTATTTTCATTTTCCAATTTCACTACATATACTCATTAATGCATTCATATATATATTTTAATAAGTAATTAAAAAATATGATTAAGATCATTTTGACATAAAATGTATGATATATATATAAGTTTGAACGCAGCGTATTGGTGAGGGAAAAAATAAATCCTCCTTATGATTTATGATCTAAATCTAAAGTCAATCCATTATATTTGTAAAAAAAAAAAAAATAATAAATAAATAAATAATCATGTGGTACAAAAAAAATACAGAAAAAAAAAAAATTAAAAAAACAAATGATTTTTTTTTTAGAATAAAAACAAATGCTTTTTTCTTTTTGCACAGCTAAAATGCCAGAAAAAAAAAAAAAACAGAATAGTTCATGGCATTTTCTTACGTTGATTAGACATTAATTTTTGAAACAAGTTTGATTAAAAGAAATGTATATTTAGTTAAGATTTATAGAAGTGATTAAACTCATTGAAATGACTAAATTTTTATTTTTAAAGATAATAATTTGTTTACGGTAAATTATATATGGAGTGAGAATTATTTGAGGAAGTTTAGTATTGAGGTTTCTAGTGGGAGTAGGATTTAGTATTTGAAAATTTGATAAGAGGTGTAAAAACATAGAGCACAAGTTTTCGCCAAAGTAAATTCTATGCTCCAAAATAGAAAAACTCTTTGGTTGAATTCAATGAATCTTGAAGGAATTTGTGCAATGTACATAACAGGGTGATTATTTATCCCCTTTCTTTCGCCAAGATGATGGATGCAATGGGACCCAACATTGTTTTCTGTCATTGATAATAAATACGGAAGGCATAAAATTGGACTTCCCAGTGTAATTTGGGCATCTAGGTAAAATTTTTAAGGTTGTAAATTTTGTTAGCACACATGGAGTTCTTAATACAGTTAATATGGTAGTTTTTTTTTTCCCTCTAATTAAAAGGTTAATATGCAGTTCTTGACTTTGTAGAAATTACAGAGTGGAAAACATAAAGTTATACCCTTTCGCCGCACGGGCTGCACATTCTTCGGAATACGAAGAATAATATGATGATGGGCGTCTCTTGCTTAGGTATTCTTTCCTGTTTTCGAATAACCTTAAACTTGATCATGATCAAATCCAATATACTTCTCAGCTATTCTCCTAGCTTAGATTTACGTAGTCTACTATTGAATACAACTTAATTTATATTTTTTATGTCGATGACATTAATGCACATACACTAAAATGACTCAAAAGTATAAAACCTAAATAGTAGTGGCAAAATATGCACTTATTTGAAATAATAACATAACCTTTCAAAATGTCTATCATCTGGTCTAGTGGTATAAGTTTCCCTTTATAAATGAGGGGTTATGTAGTTCTCGACTAACAATAAACTAATTATTGTATATAAGTTTTTTTTTTAAAAACCTTTCAAAATTATTTAAAGTAGAGAATTTTGGTTGATTAATAACGGGTTTCAAAATTAAGATTTAGGATTTGCTAAAAGTAGAGAGGATCTAGAAATGCTTCTACTCTCCTACTATAAATTTTGTTTGACTTTTCTATTGGGATCTCCAAATTTACTCACTTGACCTCCATCTCTTTCAATTATAGAATTACATATATATCCTCTTATAAAATGATAATTATAGACAATGAATTATAATCAACTAGCATTTTCTTTATAAACCTCTCAACTAGTTATTTTAACTTTATTTTAACTTATGAGTTATATATGCTCATCCATGGCAACAATCCCTTTCCAATCAAAACGTCCACAACTAGTGATGCGCAAAAGATTTTTGCACCTACTTTTAAAAATTATCATTAATGGAGAGACACAATTCGTTGCTTCCGTGAGCCTCCAAACAAGGTATAATTTGAATGTATGAACTTTGTTGCAGATTAAAAAGGCTAAAAGAGAAAATTCTAGAACCCTTATTAAGTTCTTAGTCTTAAATTTTATTCAAGGTTTGGTTGGAGGATAAGAGTTTTCGGGGTGGGAGATCGCGATTTTTTGGTTTTGTCTTTTTGTTTTTGTTTTTTTTTTTCTTGAGTTTGGGTTATTAGTGACTTAATTGTTTATGCTACTTTGGCTGTAGAGGTTTTGTTGTCGATGGTTAGTTTTACTATCTCCAAAGTGGATTATTATATCCTCCTTTTTGTTCTTGTTACTACTGCATGTTGCTTAGTGAATGAGAGGGTCATGACCATTTGATTCATGAATGAAAGTTTTAGAAATTTTGTTGGGTAAAAATAAAAAAAATGGAGTTGTAGTAAGTGAATTAGAAGTATCATTAGCAATTTATTGTTTTGTATCTGAATAATATAATTAAAGTTATAATAGAAATTCAAAAAGGATTTATAGAGCTACGCGCCCAGACGCTTCAGGACTTCCAACTTTCTCTTGTGCTTGTCGGCCAAAAGCCGCGCCCTAGCGGCGTTATGCGTCAGGGACGGGTTGTTTTCCTTCTCGCCTTCGTTAGTGACGCGTGTGAGTGGGTCATCGATGCTTGATGGCTGCTAGCGGTGGTTGGATGTTGTTTGGATGGTGGCTGCCATTGGTTGATCCCCAGTTTGGATCGGGCGCGTGATCCGGGTCGGATTGATGATGGAGGCGGTCGGATCTGGGCAATTTGGCTGTGGTGCTTGGTGTTGCAGGTGGTGTTGGGGCGAAAAGGGCTGGGTTCTCCTTCGCCGATGGGTGGTGGTTGAGGTCACATCGCAGGCCTCGCTTTCGGATCCGAACATGTCGGGATCTTTTCCCGCTTTCTCTGCGAAAACTCCTTGGTAGAGACCTTGAGTGCGTGGGGCGGCGATGGTGGAGGCGCCCGGTGGGTGACTAGGGTGAAGGTGGTCCGAGGCGGTCGCGGCGACGGAATCGCAGATGCTGATACTGGGTGGTGGAGTCTAGTGCAAGGGGTGGTGCTAATGGGTGGAGTGGTGAGGCCGCTGATCTTGGTAGAGGTGGACCTTAGCGGCGGTGATGTGAAGACAAGTGAGGTGTCTCGATCTGCAACCAAGGTTTGGGCGGCCAAGGGCGAGGAACTGTAGTCACGCGGCCCGGTCAACGGGAGTCGGGATGATGGAGCCGCAGGTAGGCGGGTTTGTGGTATTGGGCCCAATCTAACTGGGAAGCAGTGTTTTTCTTTCATTACGGTTTTGGTTTGTGGTTTTTAGGCTGGATTGTGTTTGGTCGGGTGCCTTTGTAGGGGTGGCGGCGACAATCATCACTTTGGCCTTCTGAGGGTGGATTTCTGCCTAGTTTAGAGTCAAGACAAAAGTTTGCACTCGTGGCATAGACGCAGCATTTATGGCTTTCTAGGAGGTCCTTCTGTCGGGGTTTTGGGTTGGAAGTGATGGCACTTTGGAGTAGTGATGGGATGGCGGTGTTGGGTTTTCTTTAGTCCTAGGTCCGACCGGCCCGTGAAATCCCTTTGATCGGATTCGAAGCAAAACGCGAGTGTTGGTTTGGTCGATCAATTGCTGGCCAGTGGATTCCGGGTGGGAGTTGGTGTTCTTGGTTAAGTCTGCTCCAATACGTTTTGTTGTTTACGCCACTTTGTGTGGTGCAGCTTAGTATTTTTAGTTAAGTTTTTTAGTATGTTTGGAGTCGGGGCCTAGTTTGGCTTCTTGGTCGCGTTAGTATAGATGTCCATTTTGACGTCTAAAGTGGGAAAAGTTTCGGTTGAAGCTTTTATCCCCCCATTCCTCATTGTAATCTTACGCTTTTATTAATGAAGTTCTTATTTGATAAAAAAAAAAGGAGGGTTTAATAAGCAAACTTTTTTATTTAAAAGCAGAAAAGAGGTGTAGAGAGTATGAGATGTCAAATGGAGTAAATTTGGAGGTCTTAACAGAAATTCTCATTTTCTCTTCTTCTTTTTTGATGTATTACCTTGCTTAACAAGATAATCTATGTATGCAGGAAAAGCAACCGGCATGGCAGAAATCCCATTCAAACCTGGTGATTTCGTATTGGTACGGATCAATTATTATCCTTTATAATATATGGTTCATCAGGAAGAGCTTCTGCCATAGTCCGCCGCTATAGCATAGACATATCAAATTTTTCACAAATTCAATGGTGAACGAATCTGGAGTTTGTCGTTCTCTAAAGTCCTATATAAATTTCATAATTCATTGATTGACTGACCTTGTTTTATTACATACATCTGCAGAAAGTTTTAAAGTCAACAAGTACCTTCTTCGATCTCTACCCAATGGCAGCAGAAGGTGAGCATCGATTCAGTGAAATACTCCATCCTTAGTCCACAAGTTGATAGACAAAGAAAATTATTACTTGAAGTTGCTTAGTGTACAGGATGCAATTAAATTAAAAGTCAGCAACAATCCAAATCCTATATTTTGAAAAGGAAAAGAAAACTGTTCTTTTCTTAATGATTGCTGGTTGGTTTTCCGTTGCAGCTTTATTGAAATCTCATGAGGATGAACCGCACGAAGGATTATCTTCATTACTAGATAAGCTTTTCGGCAAGCGCTGAACTGAAGTACATGCAACTAAGAAGTGAAATTCAAAGAGTACTGGCAAAATTGTAGTCAGAGATATGGGCCAAAACATCTTATATGGTTCTATTCTATAATTCTATATATGTTACCATTTGAATAAGGGTGTGGTTATTGTCACTCTACTAATTACTTAGCTCAATTACAAAATTCTAATTCATTGAAAAAAATAAAATACTCTAATATAAAATTACAATAAATGACAATATCTTATTAAAAATTACAATTTATTATTACACCCCTACAGTACAACAAATAGATCAATTTCCTAGACAACTCGAGAGCAATGACACACGCCTCACACCTCTCTTTCTAAAATCCTAGAGCCTCGCTAGGAGGTTTGTCTGTTTCAACTTCTTAATCACTGAGAGAGTAAAGGGTGGCACGCCATGGCCGGGCTCTGCATCACCCTCTAATCTCTCTCTTCATCTCCTTTTCTACCAAGTGTCCACAAAACCATGTTACTATAATTTCCTAGACAGCTCGTTGCAACTCCATAACCTTGAAACCTAAATATGCTATCCTATCCTACCTAGTTCACTCATTACCTACAAAAAGCAATTTGCCTTCAATTCATTTTTCATGAGATACGACCTTTGCATGCTTGATCTCTACATTAATGCTATCATTTTCCGAAAATTCTCATTTCGAGGTAGATCGGCAAGAATCGGTAGGTCACTCTATTTGCTAATCATTTCCAAATCTAATGACCAGGTATGTCTTCTCTATCCCATTTATTTATTACTACCCAAGATTCTTAAGGAATAGCTCTTGGTTCCAATGCTCGAGAGGTTACCTTGAAACGCTACCTCTACTCTCTGAGGGACTATAGGGTGGTATCGAACAACTTCAGCAGCTTCCCCTATAATTTATGTATTATAGGGAAGCAAAAAGTCAAAAGCTTTAGCCTCTTTTTCTTCTCCAACTCCAACAGATTCCTATTTTTACAACAATCTCTAAAATCTCCATATTCTTCCTTAAAATTTTAGAGTTTGCTGTAAATATAGGAATTTGGTTTTCTTTTCCTCACTTTCCCTAAAATAGGGATAGTTATAGGGAATCTGTTGGAGCAAAAGAGGCTTATTTTTCCCTAAAGTATAGAAAAAATCAAATTATAGGGAATGCATTGGATTACGCTCTCATGCCCTAGAATCCACTTGCATTTACTCGCACTATTGAGTGATGCTCTTGTGTTTCGATGGCATGCGTGCCTTGTTCTTGTTTCCAAACAACAGCTTTTCATCTTCTTATCCGCATTCAGATGATACTATTTATTGGTACTTCTTTAGGATTTCCTCGGTTCCTCAAAACCCTAGCTCTATCTCTCCTCGCTTTTAAACCTTAACCTTGCAACAATGGCATTCAGCCCTAATGCTAAAGCCCAAGCTAACTCTTCTAGAGCAAGAGTCCCCACTCGCTTTTAACCTTTATCCAAGACCAAATACTAGAATGAGCCCCTTTTGTCACCAACATTGATGACACAAGGATTGTTGTGGAAAGGAACCAAACCCAAGTCTTTGTTCCCCAAAGATCCTATCTCCCACAAAGAGCATCTCAACAACTATTGTTTGCTAGCCAAAAATCTTTCGTAAGAAGGTCTCTATTAGAGGTGGCAAACGGGCTGCTAAATACGATCACTGCGCCCGACACATTTAAAAGCAGCCCGAAACGGCCTAAGCCCATTAGTGGTCCGGCACGTACCCGCAGCACGCTAGAATAATGAGTCAGCCGGGTCTAAGAATATTGGCCCATTAGCTCTCGGCCCGGCCCTCCGAAAGCACAACATATTGTGAGCTGACTCGTTACAAACACAAAATTTCATTTTATTTTTAAAAAATTAAAAACTACAATGATGAGATTGTTAAAGGAAAACACATTATGTGCCTTCACAAAGTAACTAACGAAGAGAGAATTAAGGAATTAGCGATTATAGCTCAATCAGCATTTACTTGTCATTATTATGATTGATATTTTCATTGTAATTCTCTCCTATATAAAGAGACTATCAAATGAAATAAGCGAGACCAATTCCCATTAACTTTTACGTTATTAGCACTCAGTCTCTAGCCCTAGTTTAGAAAAAAAAACCAAAACCCTAGAAATTTTTTTTCCTTCTTGCTATTGTTAACCCACAAGGGCCTCAGCCTAGCTCCCCCTTTGTGCACACACACCGCCCCCACTGTGCACACCCCGCCTCCCTCCCACTGCCCAAATTCCCTCACATTTCCTCTCACCGCTAACGGCGCTTAGCTGCCCTACGCTATTGCGCTTGCAGATCCCACTTGTTTCTTTGCATCCCAGAAGTCTCCAAACTTCCGCCCCTCAGCGTGCATCTGGCCAAAAAAAAAAAAAAAGGGGGACAGAAAACCGAGGAAGGACGAAGAAGACGTATGAAGAAGAAGAGAGAAAAGAAAAAAAGAAGAAGAAAAAAGGTGACCTGGCCCAAAGAAAAAAAAAGAAGAAGCTGAGCCTTATGCCAAGAAAAGAAAAAGAAGAAAAAAAACAAGAACAAGGCCCCATGGCCCACAGTTGAAAAAGAGAGATAAGCGGCCCAGCTTTTTTCTGCCCAAAACCAAGTATGTTCTCTTTTATTTATTTAATTTCATACTCCGGTGAATTGTGGAATCAAACATGCCTCGTGAATCTTACATAATTATGTTTAAGCACGCTTTAAATATATGTTATTGTTTATGTTTTTATTATGAAATTTTGAGCATGTTTTGTGAATTTTTATTTACGCTTATATAATTATTCTTATGCATGCCTTAATATTATAATTGTTACTACCTTCTACAATTGTTTTATTTAGCATGTTATATCTAAAGCATGTTTTAGCAAGTTTTACTATTGTTTATTGCCCTATATAATTTTTGTTTTATATGCTATGTATTATTCATTATTAAGCGTGATAAAACATATAAAATGCGTTTTGCCATGATAATGAAAATTCATGCGATTATACATACACATTTACCGTGATAAAACATTTTGGATTAAATTATGTTTAGTCCCTCGCATTATGATCATTTTAAGCCAGTCCTCTGACATTCTCAATTAATCGAAAAGTCCTAACGCCAAAATTTCCGATTGGTCCCGCTACAAATTCCAATTAGGAGTTGGCCTTAGGTGAAATGTCCAATATACCCCTCTGTTATTTCTTTTTTCCTTTTTAATTTCTTTTCTTTTTTTTTTCTTTTTCCTTTTTAATTTCTTTTTCCTTTTTTTTTTTATTTTTTCCTTTGTAATTTCTTTTTGTTTTTTTCTTTCTTCTTTTTTTCTTGTTCCTTTTTAATTTCTTTTTTTCCTTTTTTTTTCTTTTCGCTTTGCTTACTTTCTCCTTCCTCAACCCACCAATTCCATTCCGATCAAACTCCACAACCCATCTATTTCTCTCCCCAAATTGAAACCAAAACCCAACAAAGACCTAGCTTGGCGGTGCAGAGATGGACATCGAGCAAAAAAGCAAGAGGCTAGGAGCTGATCGATCACTTCTTCACCTTCTCGAAGCCATCTCCCTCTGTTGGGATACGCCCTGCGCCTCCATCGCCCGGCGCCATCTCCCCAAACACAAGCAGGATCCCAATCAGCTCGGAAATTCGCCTCTAAACCACTCCCCTCTTGTTTTCACAGCCTACTTCTCTCTCTCCCACTCCAAATCTCACTTTCTCTCTCCACATCAAGCCTCAATTTGGAAACTTTTCACTTTGAAAACTACCATTTTTCAGACCACTGAGGTTTTGGGTCTTGCTCAAAATGGTGATTTGGATTTTGGGTCTGGTTGAAATGATGGTTTTGATGGCCAAGTTGACCAAAACCGAGAAGTGAAGAAGAAGAATAGTGATGGAAAAGAAAAATGGCACGGCGTGGAGAACAATAATTGGGGTTTCGGTCGATTTGGATTGGTTCGGCCAACGCGGGCGCTTACCGATGCAAAGCAGGATCACGATGGTCATTAAAAAGGAAAAAGGAAAAGAAAAAGAAAAAAAGAAAAAAGAAAAGAAAAAAGGAAAATAGAAATTAAAAAGGGAAAAAGAAAAATAAAAAAAGGAAAAGGAAAAAAGAAATTAAAAAGGAAAAAGAAAAAAGAAAAAAGGGCCGCCGGCGTGGAGAACAAGAATTAGGGTTTGGTCGATGCGGATTGGTTCGGCTGACGTGTCGCTACCAATCTTGACGCAGGAATCACGATGGTCATTAAAAAGGAAAAAAAAAAAAAGAAATTAAAAATTAAAAAAGGAAAAAAGAAATTAAAAAGGAAAAAAGAAAAAAAAAAAAAATAAAAATAAAAAAAAGGAAAAAAAAGAAAAGAATAAAAAAAAAAAAATAAAAAAGAAAGGAAAAAAAAGAAATTAAAAAGGAAAAAAAGAAAAAGAAATAACAAAGGGGTATATTTGACATTTCACCTAAAAGCCAACTCTTAATTTGGCCACGGGAGAGGGACCTATTGAGAGGGAAATTGTGAGGTCAGGGAGTTTTTTAGATTAAATTAAAATGTCGTGGACTCAAACGCATGAGAGGGACAAAGTACAAGGACCATGGTTCTAAACCGGTTCAGGCGGCCGCCTAGGGCGGGCGCTTAGACGCTTAGGGCGTTAAAAGAGCCGTTCCGATTTTGGCCTATGCGCTTGCCTTAGGCGGTGAGCAATTAGGCGTCCGCCTAGGCGCTTCACGCTGGAGCCTAGGCGGTTAGGGCGGAGCCTCGAAGCTGGGCTACCGGACGCTTTTCGTGATATGGAACTGCAGAATCTCGCCGTCGAGGAAAGCGAAGAAGAAGACGCGGCGATGAAGCGAGGAGGAAGACGAAAGCATCGAGAAATGGGGCTTTTGATACATACCCAGATGCAGAGCGATGATTCTTACACGAGGGTGGATCATGATTTGCAGCGGTGATCAAAAAGAGAACTGACGGAGGCATTGGGCGGAGGTGAGGTGAGGTCGGGATTGCATGAGGTGGTTGAAGAGTTTCGATTGAGAAGCTTGATTTACTTTAGAAGAGAGGAGGAGGAAGATTACGGATGCTAGGCTCTGGATATACTTATTCAATTAATGTCATAATTAGGATAAGCACAAGAACCAGAGGATAAGCACTAGAACCAGAAAGTAGAAAGTAGAAACAGATAAAGAAAGAATCTAGAGTCTAGACCAATAAAAAAACAACTATACAAATGCCATTGGGAGAAGAAAAAACTATACAAATAAAAAAAAAAAGGAAAAAGGACTCCAGCTAGACTTATAAAAATGTATATCTTTCTATGTCTCATGTGAAAACAGAATTTCTTGTTATAAAAATTTTTAATATTTTTTACATTTTATTTATATATGTTATAAAATAAATTAAAAAATAAAACCGCTTAGTCCCTCGCTTAGGCTCCCGCCTAGGCCCCTAGGCGCTTAGGCTCAGGACCACCGCCTCGACTAGCCTAGCCGCTTTTTAGAACCTTAACAAGGACTAAAACATAATTTAATCCAAACATTTTCACATAGCATCGAAAAAAATGTGACCAAGTATTTAATCTTGGATTCTTGGTCTTGAAATCTAATTCATATTCTTGGAAAATAATTCACATGGATGTCTTTATGACTCATGTAATTTATATATCTTCTCTCTTGTTTATGTAGATGGCTGATCCAACTCGACCTGAATTTGACATTTTAGAATCCGAAGGACTTGAGTACCATCATCGCTGGGTTTCGATGTGGAAAACCGCCTTTGTGGCAAAGACTACGCCGCCACCATTACCAACCCTAAAGACGATGCAAAAATTCGCCTAACAAGGTGAAAACAAGTGCCTTAATGTTTCTATGGTGACATATTGATCCTAGCCTACGCTGGGAGTACCTTCAGCTTGAAGACACCCAAAGAATTGTGGGATGCCCTTAAGGGACGTTTTGGGGAACATTCATGACACCTTGCTCCTTTAACTGACCGCTCGCTGGAATGAAATCCGCTTGCTTGACTACAAAAGAGTCAATGACTTCAACAAGAACATGTTGGGCGCTCTAAAGGCACGCCTCAATTTCTCGTGGAAGGGAACTCACGTAAGATGATATGATCCGTAAGACTCTTTCCACTTTTCCTACTTCAAAGCACTTATACTAGCTTAACCAAAGTATAGGCTGGAGTATGACAACAAAAGAATCACAACCTTCAATAAGCCGATCAACCTAATCGCAAGTGGCCGAGAGGCATAATGAGGTTCTTTTGAACAACAATGTCAGGCCCGCTGGGACAAAAGAAAATTCCCGAGGCTAATTATGGCAAAGTGAAAGGTGGAAAGAACCCCCAATGCAAAGAGGGTTGACGTGCTTATCCCTACCCACGTGGCAACAATGCACCACATGGAAACGGACATGGGGTTGGGGGTATGGGTCAGTGGGAGGCCCTCCCAATGTATGGCGCAGAGATGGTGGTGCTGGCCCTAGTGGTCATGGGAACAAGGAGCAAAAGGCATCTAAGAACCCTTCACCAAAAAGGAAAGAGTTTGTAATGAACCATGCTATAGTTGTGGAGTTATTGGGCATTGGTACAAGAACTGCCAAGTAAGCAACAGAGTAGCAGCCACTTACAAGAGTGTATAGGGAGTCTAAAGAACAAGAGGCTTACTATATGGAATAAGAAGGCAATGACCTGCACGCCAACCTCACAATTGCAGACTTCAATGGCAACAAGGAACTTGCTCTACCAATGGATGCTCTAGATTTTGACTGATCCGCTTTATTTATTTTATTTTCCAAAGACAATTGTGAAGACATAATGCCTCAATTTTAATTAGACTATTGCTTGGTCTTAAAAGTTTATTTCAATAATGGTTTGATGAATTAGATTTCTGAACAAGACCTTGATTTGATTATCGCTTGGCTTATTAATGAATTTCAGATTTTATTCTCAAGTATTGAATTATTCGATTTTATTTACTACACATATTTACATGGTTCAAATAGCATTATAAAGATGTAAAGCAATACATCTAGAGAAAAAATTATTAGAATGAAAAGATTATCATTCTACCTAAAATCCATTTACTTATAGGAATTAATCGAGGAGAATTTGAGTGCTTAGTTGATAGTGGGACTATCAACACCATATTAAGGAATAGGCACTTATTCATTGAATTAATAGCCTATAATTCCTCCTCTGTAACTCACGATGATTGGATCATCACAAGTAATAAAAGGGCGCAGGAACTGCCAAATTTTGTTGCCTAACCAAGCACAATGTTTAAAGTCACAGACGCCTCAGTATGCACCAAGTGCTAATCAGACCTTGTTAAGTTTCAAATATATCCGTACAACGGTTATCATATAGAAATCCACTATGAGAATGGAATCAAATACCTTTATATTACCTCTAATGAATGTGAAAAAAAACACATTTTAGAGAAGCTAATGAGTCAATCTAGTGGATTGTACCTCACTACTATTCGGATCATTGAATCCTATGCCGTCACCAACAATGAAATGTGGGCATTGACTCATACAGTGCTTTGGCACAACCGCCTAGGGCATCCTGGTCGTGACATGATGATTCATATTTTAAAAGAACTCACATGGACATCCCTTCTTTCAAGTGAAAATAAAATGGGACAAAAAATCTGCCACATCGCAAGGTGTCGGTCCTAGTAATCGCCAAATACAAATGTTGCCTTCTCAAGTACCGTAAGCATTACTCCCTCCCATTATGCCTCATTGACTATTTGAAAGGCACATCACTGCTTTGTAAAGCCTCGCTCTTTAGCAAAACAGGATCGAGACCTTCCTATGCTAAAGATACAAAACAAAACATTCCATTCTTACAAAGGATACAAGGAGATATCTATGGACCTATCCATCCGCACGCGACCATTCAAGTACTTTTATGGTTCCGTGGATGCTTTGACACACCGGTCACATGTCACATTATTGTCCACAAGAAATGTTGCATTTGCAAAACCTCAGAAAGTACAGATTATATTTTTAAGGGCTCACCACTGATCACCCTATCAAGTCTATAAAGCTTGATAACGGTGGAGAGTTTACATCAAAAAGCATTTGATGATTATTGCATGTCTATTGGGATCGATGTAAACCATCATGTACCCCATGTGCATACACAAAATGAAATCTTGCAGAAGCCACCATCAAAAGGCTATAGATGGTGGCTAGGGGCAATGGTTATGCCCACCAACCCCGCCTTATATCCGCTTTGGGGTTATGCAATATTGCACGCAACTTTACTTATTCGCTTCGCACTCCACCGCTAGCCAACCATTTTCTGCATACCGCTTGGTAACTGGATATGAGCTTGACATTTCACACTTTACGCATATTTTGTTGGCGCTAAAGTATATGTGCCTATTGGCGCCCCCACAACGCACTCAAAATGGGTCCTCGTGAGACGATTAAGTATTTATGTTGGATACGAATCTCCAATAATTATCCGCTATTTGGAACCCTTAACAGTGTGATCTCTTTATCGCTAGATTTCATGGATTGTCACTTTGATGTGACAGATTATTCCCTGCCATTAGGGGAGATAGGAATTGTCGTGATTTGCCCCCACTCTGCCTCATTTTGATCCCCGCACTTCATAGTGTGAAAGTGAAGTGAAAAGAATAATCGATCTTCGTAACGAGCGTATTCGGCGCCCGATGCAAGCAAGAATCGATATAGTAAAAGTGACGAGATCACATATACCACCTGCAAATGTGCCTCGCAAGGTTAGAAATCCCCACCAAGGGGCACGGGCGCACAGATAGAGGCGCTGCAACAACACTTAGTGGAGGTGGGAGTTGAGGCCGTGGCTCCCCAATGGAAGAGGGGAGGCCACTTGGATTCGACCGACACTCACCCAAGGAAGAAGAGGGCGCAGTAAGGCACAAACCGATCCATTAATCATCAATGTAGAGAATCCCTCTCATGTGATTGTCTTTGATTATAGTTATGTCCATGAATCAATACTAGAGGACGTCAGATGTTTGAAACGATTTCAGAGAACAAATAAATCTCAATGGATTATGAGAGTGTGTATGAGTTGATGGAAAGATCTTCCATACACATTGATGATGTATTTGCATACACCGCTGCTCAAGAAATCATAGAGCACGATGATAGCGAACCACGCCTCGCTGTAGAATGCTAACAAAGCAGCAGATTGGCCTAAATAAAAAGAAGCAATCTAGGAAGAACTAGATTCTCTCGCAAAGAGACAGTATTTGGTTTGGTAGTGCTAACCCCACCAAGTGTAAAGCCTGTGAGGGACATAAATGAGTCTTTGTCGTAAAAGCCGAATGAGAAGAATGAAGTCCTCGAGGTACAAGGCTTGCCTTGTGGCACAAGGTTTCTCACAACGCCCCGAATTGACTACGAGGAGACATACTCTCCCGTAATGGACGTTATAACGCTTTCGCTATTTAGTTAGCATGGTAGTTTCTAAAATGACCGGAAATGCAGACTCATGGATGTGGTTACCGTGATATCTCTATGGGGATCTTGATTCGTAGATATATATGAAAGTTCCTCGATGGCCCTACATTACCCAAATCAAGTGACTCTAAACCACGGAGTGCGCTTTGCAATTAGGTTGAAATGCTTTACTTTACTTAATTGAAACAATCCGGCTGATGTGGTATACCAATCTAAGTGACTACTTGATTGGGATGGGATATAAGAACGATGAATTATGCCCTCGCAGATTCATAAAGAAAACAAGTTCGGATTTGCAATTGTAGTTGTATATGTTGATGATATAAACATAATAGGTACCTTTTGATGAAATAAGAGAAACCGAGAGCTACTTGAAATCCTAATTTGAGAGATGAAGGATCTTGGGAAAACTTGATTCTGTCTAGGCCTTGAAAAAAGAACACCGAAGTTTGTGGAATACTAATCCACCGGCCTGGTGATGTCTAAAAAGAGATGCTTAGGCGATTTAACTTGGACAAAGCGCATCCTGCTAGCACTCTCTCATGATTGGGTCAAGTTCGATGCAAAGAAAGATCCATTTCGGCCCAAAGAAAGATGACTTAAGCAGGTGTTGGGAGCTGAAGTTCCTTATCTGAGTGCAATAGGCGCTTTATTGTACTTAGCCCAATGCACTCAACCAAACATTGCATTCTCAATGAACTTGTTTGCTAGATTTAGCTCAGCCCCAACGCTAGCCACCGAATGGTATCAAGAACATTTTTCGATACCTAAAAGGAAACCATTGACTTGGGACTGTTTCTTTCCTCTACAGAGACAAAAAGGGGCTACTGTGATGGAACTCCAATCCCCAAAGAGCCTACTTGCATTTATGAAAGAGCCTACTTGAGTTCTACCAATCAAGAGCCTACTTGCATTTATGAAGATAATACAGCCTTGCATCGAACAGATGAAGCTAGGTTATATCAAGGGTGTTAATACAAAACACATATCGCCAAGGTTTTTCTACAATCGACAACAATAGGCTCTCCTCCTCAAGATTCAAGTGAATCAAGTAAAGTTCTGGGAGAATGTGGCAGATTTGTTTACCAAATCATTGCCTAAGGCCATATTTGAGAGACATGTGAAAAACATATGAATGCTAAGACTTTCCAAGCTCCCGTGATGACTAATGTAAGGATCGTGGGGAGGTGTAGACATCGTAGGAGTCTAACACATATATGTCTTTTTGTTTTTGGGTAAATAAACGCAGTATATTAAACTAAAGAGGGGAGGGCAAAGCCCAAGACAACCAAAGCCAAAAGGCAAAAACTTACAAAAAGCAAGGGAAACAAGCCATCCAAAAAAGAAAGCAAAACAAAACCAAAAAAGGAATCAAAGCAAGGAAAAAGCTAAGTAGTAGCTAAGTTCCACTTTTCAGCAGAATGGTTCTATTAGTACTTGTGGACTTAAACTTGATGGAAATGAGCCTGCATCTAATCGTATGATGATAATATGCTTGAAAACCACGTAGGGAACACATCTTTCACTCCTAAAGATGCGACATTTCTCTCTTTCCAGATGAAGTAAACAGTAAACCGAAAGGGCCAAGCTTCTTGATGGTAGAAGAGAAAGATTTACCGCCCCACCGGTAGCAGCTTTCCAATCAACAAATAAAGGCCATGGAGGGTTCAGCCAAGGAACCCCACAAGAACAAAAGAACTTCTTCCAAATATACCGACATAACACATATATGTCATCATCAAATGTAATAAGTGCATTAATGTGCTCTTTTCCTTCACCAATATGTATTTTTTGTCCCAATGGTTTTTATTGTTACTTAGCAAGGTTTTTAGTGAGGCAACAATTCATGCACCATTTCGCCTTTGACTTGGCACAAGGGGAGTGTTAAAGGAAAACACATTATGTGTCTTCGCCAAAGTAACTCCATCTAAGAGGGAATTAAGGAATTAGCGACATGTACAGCTCAATCAACATTTACTGTCATTATTATAATTGATATTTCCATTACTCTCCTATATAAAATGGACTATCAAATTAAATGAGTAGACCAATTCCCATTCACTTTTATAGAGATTTGAATATTCGACATCTTTTATTCAAAATCTCATGACAATTCCACCAATGCGATTTCATTAATGTTGTTAAAATAGTGAAATAAAACATTATATCCTTGTTTTGACATACTTATTTTTTAGAATATTAAATATATTTTTATTAATAAAAATTAATCTCACAGTAATATACTAAAAATAAA
Organism: Dioscorea zingiberensis; assembly: GCA_026586065.1. NCBI lineage: Eukaryota > Viridiplantae > Streptophyta > Magnoliopsida > Dioscoreales > Dioscoreaceae > Dioscorea > Dioscorea zingiberensis. The sequence goes on along the minus strand of JAGGNH010000103.1, from coordinate 176,802 downwards.
TATATTTTTGAGTTATTTTTCTTTTCTTTCTTTCTAATAGTAGAATATAAGAAGTTATTAGAAAACTAATCTTAAAAGCTAAGATTAAAAAAATATGTGGAACTTTACTTATTTTAATTTTCTAAATAGTTAAATAAAAATTAATTTTTATCTACTCAAATTAGAATTTAAAAACCGTGGCTCTATAATGTACGCAGGAATGCACGTTCTAAGACACAATATGGGATCAGCCATGGGTCGGACCGGCTTAATGTTTAAGTAAATAGGTCGCCTGCGGTCACGCCTCAATTTCCAAAACACAATAATAATACAATTACATCAAATACAGAGCACCGAGCGTGATGGTTCGGACACCAATACTAATTAGCTGAGAAAATTTTCCCTTTAAACATGGCAACCAACAATGTCTCAACCCACAATGTAAATACGCACTCGCTCTTCAGAGTCACATATTACATTAAGCAAAGTTTACAAATTAAACTGAAATATCAATTCAATAAGTAACTACATACACTACGCTCATTACACAAATGAAGACTAATAAATGCGCGGCATAATTAGGTAATAAACCTACCACCGCAGCAACAAGGAAAAATTCTACGGCTTCAACCACGCCACCCTAACTTGTAGGATAAAACCCCTACACCATGGGAATAGTGCACCGAAGTTGCAAACACAAACCCGTAAGCTTTTGCAAGCTTGTATGAGTAAAACTCAAAACCAGCAAGAATGTAAAACAACATGCTTAAGTCCTCTTAACCTAACAGTCAATAAGCATATTTCACAAAGATCAACTATCAATTCCACTTATTTCCAATAGCATGCATCAAAAAGACTACTTGTAAAGCAATCTATATGCTCATGTCTCAATTCAAAGATTCAAATTCATGATCATAGTACAAAACAAAACCCTTCAAGTAATGTTTGAAATCATATTTGACGCTTCAATCTATGGATTTCCAAATCACGATATCCAAAGTCATGGTAATGCAACTCAAGGAAGCAATTCACCCAAATGATAAGGAAAACAGCTCACACTTTGATTCCTTAAAACACTAAATAAGGAGAGAACAACTCACGCTTTGATTCCTTTCAAATCAGAAATAAGAGAAAAGCAACTCACACCTTGATTTCTGCCAACACGAAATAAAGAAAAGCAACTCACACCTTGATTTCTTTCAAATCGTAAATAAGAGAAAAGCAACTCACACCTTGATTTCTGTCAACACCTAAATAAAGAAAGCAACTCACACCTTGATTTCTTTGAAATCGTAAATAAGGAAAGCAACTCACACCTTGATTCCTTAAAACCATAAACCCATGAGTTAGATATTACCTCGCCCGCTACTCCCATGAATTACACTTGCGCATGTACTAGAGCTCTAACTGAAATCGTAACCACTCGTCCGCCAAAGACGCGGATTACGCGATATATACCGCCAAAAGTCAACTTGTGAATTAAATTCCTCGGGCCTCAAGGTCCCTCGTGAGTAAAACATTTAAAGAAGTCGCACAGGACTCAAAAATGTTACACCATTCTCAATGCTTTTCAAAACAATAGAAATCAATATTTCCACAATCATTTGTTTTCTCAAAAGCCACAACCCAAAACAATAAATAGCACCATTCATGCATATTGTTTTCATCAATCTGCAAAATCCACCAATACATATATATTTCACATAAATATATATATATATATATATATATATATATATATATATATATATATATATATATATATATATATCACGTAGGTCATTCACTCAGGAATGCCTACTAATACCAACTATAGTTTGCAGTTAAATAAATAACTCTCAAAACGATAAAAGGTAACTCCGCTCAGAAATGAACATTGTAAGATTACTCACCTCTGAATCCCACCGAAGTCTTCACACACAAACGAGAGAAGCACTAATCGCCACAATCTACTCAACACACTTTCCATGTACCTAATCATATCAAGGTCACATCTTAATACCACTTGTGGTACGAAAGCATCTAACTTCAAAGCAAGCGATTAAAGTTCAAATCTCCAAATCGAACTACAACCAGAAAGTAACACCAATCGAGGCTTAATCCCCATCCGAGACCACCTAGAGTCTCCAGAATACATCTACGATCGATATGCCAAAACCACAAATCGATCGGACGGCCGAATCCACACAGATCGAATAATCAAACGGGTCCAAAACCGTAAAAATCATAACATATTCATTCGTTATCCAAAAGTATGTATTATATATCAAAACGCCAGACGTATCGCAGGTAGATGATATATAAAACTAGAAACTGCCCTTACGTGGCCGGAACTCCACCAAGGCGCCGCTACAGCGCATGGTGCACCACCACCGCCTAAACTCAAAATCACAACAATCAAGCAATCCGTAAATGTTCATCATGAAGAGTTGAGCAACTTTCATACCTGAGCTAAGCCTAGATCATCCTAGATCAAGCTTGCAAGATCGACCAATCGCCGCTGCAGGTGTGATCAAGCTCAAGATTCGCTTGTGCACCGCTGATTTTCAATCCATGATCTTTCACTTCACACACACAAAATCATCATTCAAGGCGTAATGGGGATGATCAAGAGGAGGAGACGATTCTGCAAATGTAACGATCGGCCCGAGGGGATGCCTCGGGAATTCCGGTCGGATCCCTCAATGTATCAATCGGTTGAGCTCCCGATCTCCACTTCTTCCTGAACCACCGCGCAAAACCACCACCACAGGGCGACGCCAGGCCGGTCCGAAGCCTGCCTTGGCTCGTCTCCGCCGCTAGAGGTGGCCTGGAGGATGGAGAATCCAGTCGGCCTGATCCAAGGGTTCGGGTCGGCCTCGGGTCGTCGCAATGAGAGGAGCAGAGAACAGAGAGAATTTTGGGGAGAAAATGAGAAAAGGGGAAAATTCTAGGATTTATGAAAAAATCCGAATTTTCTCCTATTTATAGAAATTTCTCAAATTTTCAAAACCAACATACCTAACTCCGATTTCCGTTCCATATGTCCAATGGTCGTATCTATGCGCCTACGACTTTCGCGGAAGGAAGTTTTCAAGAAACCTAATGTATAAAAAGTCAACCTTTGCACCCCTAAGACCACACTTTTCAATAAAAATTTGTCCAAAACACTTGGCGCCCATCCACCTAACCACATACTCGTACCAACAACCACTCAAATTAATTCCGAAAAATCCTCGGAAAATAATAACGATTTTCTTAGGTATTACAGCTTGAAAGCACCAAAACACAACTAGGCCCGCTTAAAATGGTCGAGTCGGGCCGGCCGGCCCGCTTCCCACCTTCTCTACTAGGAAGATTGTGAGGAAGTGCAATCATCATTGGTCCGGACTGCAAGGGCACTATGAAGATGGCCTCCGTGAATGGCCAACGGCCGGTTCTCCTTGGAATTTACCTATCGCTCAAGAAGACTTGGATTTTGTCTTTGCAAACAAACCTTGGTTTGTCAAAGACCAAATCTTCCATTTGAGGATATGGTCTCCTTCTTTGACCCAAGAGAGTCTGAGATTGAAACCCTCACTCTTTAAGTCAGCCGCCAAACTTTCCATTACATAACTAGAGTGAGAAAGCCATTCTCGCCCATCATTGAAGGTGGTGGGCGTTTCATTAAGCTTGATGAGAGAACTGAGAATGCGTAAAACTACATCTTCGGAAGAGCCTGCATGGAGATCATTCTTAGGACTCCTCTTAAGTGTGTGCTAGTGGTACATGAGGAAGATGAAGGTGATCTTCCGTTTGAGTTGGTAAGTAAACCCGCTAAGGTTTTAGTCTCATATGAAAACATTTTTGAGGTTTGCTTTGAATGTGGTAGTCACAAGCATAAGATAAAGAAGTGCCCCCAAAAAGAAGAAAGAAAAACACTTTGTGATGGTGGATGAGAAGAAGGAGATAATGACATTGAACCAAAAAGGTATGGATGTAGACTTCTGAGGTGCAAGCACTAGCCTCCAAAATGTCATGGTGTACTTTCCTTAACCTCGCCAAGCGGATGCCGATGTGGAGCGCAGAATCAACAATACAGACCTCAATCCCTCGCCTATAGGTTGGACCTACGCTAGACGAAGGAACCAGGCTACTTCCAAGGCTACACCGCCCAAGTGATAACAAAGTTGGGAAGGTTACCGCACAGAACAAGTGCTTCGTGAAAAGGAAAGGTCATTATTGGCAACAAGAAAAATTAAGCTCTTTGGTGAAACAAGGCATTTCGCTTAGGGATGCAAATTTGAAGGTCCGGGGACTATTGTCATTAGTGACAATGAAGAAGAGCAGACTATCGAGAAAGGCTTTAAGAAGGACTCATCTTCTAGTGATGAGGAGGTGATGAGTTCTTCTTCCAATAATGATAATTACATACTTTCTTTTCTAACTTACCCGAAATAGCTAAACTTTATAACTATGATGTGTATCTTGCCAATCCACTTCCTTGAGGAACTCTACTCCTTAGGGATGCAATGGACTATAACTTTTGCTACTATGATTACCTCAATTTGCAGTTTGAGAATTTTAGTGATGCTAGAGGCTCAGATCTTGTTGGTAAGAGTGATGATATGAATGAGTTGAGGTCAAGATGGTAGATGGAAACATGGCTCTTGTTTTCGTGGGCTAATAGTTTGGACACATGAGTACCGGATCAAGAAAGCGCTTACTAGGGACATGGTCAGGATCACAACATGGCGGAGGCCAATGTGGAGGAAGGCATCGCCTCTTCCAAAGATGCAGAAATCATGAGGATTATATGTTGAAATAGTAGGGGAGTGTTCTGGGATGGTTTTGTGGCACAAACCCGGTTTCGCTTTTGAAGTTGATGTTTTTGTATCGGCCAATACTAGGACATCTTCTAAAAATAAGACTAGGAAACTTCCTTATAATCAATCTTTTGTTATTCCTATCTCAAGGCAATGTGGTGGTTTAATTTTTACTTTGAACTCTAAGGTTGCCAATATTGATATTCTTAAATTGCACGACAAGTTTATTCATTGCTTGCTTACTAACTTAACTACCAAGATATCTATGCCTATCCCCAAAAGATAAACAAGTTGGCTCTGGGAAGAACTATCCCATTTACAACCTTCAAACAATGAAAGTTGGGCGCTTTATCGGAGACTATAATATCATTACTAATTTAGATGAAAGTTTAGGGGTAACCAAGTGACTACTAATTATATGATTAACTTTTTGCAATTTTGTAAACAATGAAAACTTGCTTTCCTTACGAGCCTCGTGGGACTTTTACTTGGACAAATAAACATGAAGATGATACCTTAATGTTTGAAAGGCTAGATAGAGCATGTGTCAATGCAAAGTTCATTAATGACTATCCTGACCTTAAATTGGAAAACCTTCCTATTATATACACTATGCAATAAAACGAATCGCATACACACTTGCAACAATAGCTTAAATTTTTAACTGTCATCTGATTATATCAAATGACAACAAGAATTATTTTGTTGTCCAAATTTTCGATTACATCACAACGGTTATTACATTATTGTTGTGCAATTGTTATTCAGACAATGGTTATATTTTTGATGTTGTTTGAGTGAGTTATTGCGCATAAACAGCTTATTACATTGACTGTTGTGCAATTACCATTTCGCACAATTGTGGTATTTTGATGTTGTCCGACCGATTTAATTCAGACAACAGCTTGTTTTTTTTTCTGCTTTATTATTATGTTGTGTAACTCTCTTTCTCATACAATGGCTTCGCATTAAATGCTTATATATTGACACTTTACTATTGTGCAATTACTATTTAGACAATTGTTGAGTTTTGATGTTGTCGACTAATTTATTCAGACCACAATTATTTATTGCTACTTTATTTTGTTGTGCAACTCTCCTTCGCACAATGGCTTCCGACAACAGCCATTTATTGATGCTTTAATCTGTTGGGCAACTCTCGCTTCAGACAATGATTATGAATTTATGTTGTCCGAGTTCCACATTTAACCATAACTCAATTTTTGACTCCCTCCATCGACTTTGCCCGCCTATTTTTGGCCAAAACTTAAACTTCCCCTTTTCACAAAACTTCCACAAGCTGCTTTATCTGGGAAAAAGGAAATAAAGGAGGTTCATATTCTACCTCTTTCTTCTCTTCTTAGAGGCCCAAAGGTGACTTGATACACATTTACGCTATCAGACGTATCATTGTCAAAATAGAAAATATTATTCCCAAAAGTTAGTCGCGATTACCACAAGGATTAGTGGCTAACCCACAATCCTTGGGTAATCGGAAATATGGACACTTAGCAAACAATGAAAAAAAAATAAAAAATGCTACTCTAAGACACCAATCCTTAGCAATGCTCGGCTTTGGTTTGCACCGCCTAATTAAAGCAAATGAGCCTAGTGATGACTATTTACAATAAAGTAGAAAGTGTCACCTAAATGTAATTTGCATTTCTAATAACTAAAGTGCAAGAATTTAAATGGAAACTTTAACTAACAACTAAATTAAATAAAGGAAAGAAAAAAACTAAAAATGAAAAAAATATGGGATTGGTAGTTTGGGATGATTCCTAACCCTAATTCAATGCTCTAGATGCTAATTTGATTTACATGCAATTTATTAAAAATAGTAGAAGCCGCACTCCAAGGCTTTTCAAGGCTCAAGGGCCAAAATTCCCTTTCATGGTATTCCTATTCCGGTTCAAGGGTCAGTAGGAACTCATTTGACCTGAATTAGATCCGGTTCAAAAGGTCACTAACTCAAATCAAGGAATTAGGCCTAGAGATCGAGGAATTAGGCAACCAAGCTCACCATAATTGCGATCAAGCTAATCATGTAGGGAACAATGCTTGTGCTTCCCACAAATATTAAATTGGGGTTCTAACTCTAAAATCTAAGGATGTCATCCCCTAAATTTCAATCTAGAATTATTAAAACACATACCCAAGAGTTGACAATTCCTAAGCATGCATTCTAATCAATTATCACAAAACACAAGCATCCAATGACAAACAAATTCCATATATAAATTAAATTAAGCATCAATTGCATCAAATTTGGGCTAAGGCACACAACCCTAACCCCAACAAAAAAATTACTCACAACTTAATCATAGACCTCAAAAATTACAAAATTTAAAAGATAAAAGGGTAGAGAAATATAGGAGAAAACAAGAATTGTCACAAATAGATAAAAAGCTAACATGACTAGCCTTGAGTTACAACTCCCACAATTACCAAGTCTTGAATCTTGTAGAGGTTAAAATATTCGATGAATCCTTGAAGTATTGGGTGAGTTATCCCTCAAATGTCCAAAAGAAAAGTAAAGAAAAATAAGAAAAATGGAAAGGGAGGAGAGAGGGCAGCAGCCCTCCCCTTTGAGAATGGTGAGTGTGGCGGTGGTCTCGCCTATTCGTGAGAGAGGAGAGATTATATATGTGGGTGGTTGGCTGCGGTCTTCGTAAGAGAAAGGAAGAGATAAGTTGCTACGTGGCATATAAGACTATGCCTGGGACAAAAATCTCAGTGCAAACATGCTTAATTAACCAAAGTTAATTAATTAAGCTGCCGAAGTTTCTTCTTTTTGCTTCCTCGAGCATCTACAACAATGGAATCAAAAGCCAAAGTCATTTGCAAAATTTGGCTCCCCTAGTGTCATCCCTATTCATTCATATTTTGCATCTCCAATCATCTTTAGTCAAAAAGCCAAAGTCATTTCCATAAATTCATCACATGCTGCCGGGCCCACCTCAATTCATGCCTCACACATATGGCTTTCTGCTCTACAATGTGTAGTCATTTTCACTCCCTTTTGGCTCAAAAAGCCACAATGATTCTATCTTGGCTATTGTTGGAGATGGTGGATTTTGATTGGGAGAGCCATTTTGGCTTTTGACTCCATGGTTGGAGTTGCTCTCACGTGTTCACTCATTGTTAATTAAACATTTTGTTTAATTAACACTTTTTGCTTTCTTTTATTATTGTCTTCCATTTTTTCTCTTTTTTCTTTCTTCTTAGTTCCACTTCCACATATATTATCGGAGGCAATTAGATTCCTCGCCTCCCTCGATGGCGCTGGACTACACGGGTCAATCTCAAGATTGGACTATTTTCCTTCCCATCATTTTGCTCCAATTTTGCCTCATTTTCTCTCAATTTCAGTAATTCCGCTTATTTCCTACACAATAAATAAAAATAAATTAATTACATTATAGTTGGCTGAAGAATTAGTTCATTTATAGTGTTTTAGATACAATTATGTCCATAAAATGCGTGTAATCGCCCAGACTCCATAGCTCCACACCTCTCTCTTATGTTCTAACTTCTTTCTTGCTCCACTCCCCCAATTCCTCCCGCAACTCCAAAACCCTATTTTCTCCTCCTCGCCTCCGTTCTCCTCCTGCGCCGACTCAAGAATTGACTCTCGGCCGAAAAGGCCTCGTGCCCTCTCACGAGATGATGTCCAACGAAAGCAACGCTGGATTCCAAGTTCTCTCGACCGAACTATCCATCATACCGTGAAAGTCCACAAGCTCCTAAGATGGCGCCGCTTCGAACCCCAGATTGGGAGGGCTAGTTTCCGTGATGTGAAGCTCACGGTGGTGGCCAAGGATGGTTTTAGGGTTTCCATGGATGTGTTCTAGCTTCAAAAAGCTTAGGTAAGATAGAGGGGTTTCACAATGTGTGGAGATTTCGACTTTTGACAATGTGGAGGTGTATGTGGAAACCTGTGGTGTTGATGTACTATGAGGATTTGAGGAAAAAGCTAGCAGCCTACGGACGCCAAACGCCTACATAAAACAAGCCAAGACTAGCAGCAATTCCTTCGGAAGGCAAGTTTCATCACTACTTTCTCCTTCTTCTCATCACTCAAATCAAACTTCCGGTTCTTCCTCTTTTGCTTAACCTTTAATGGGTTCTTCTTCTTTTTGCTTAAACTTACTTCGGGTTATTCTTGTTTCTCGCTTAATCTATAATGGATTCTTCTCTCGCATTTTGCTTTATCCGAAATTACCGGGTTTTTCTTTCTTTAGTGCTTTCTCGACAAAGTTGTAACCGAGATGTGTCCAAATTTACTCTTGGCTTTGAATCTTTCCCTTGATTTTCTGCACATAATAATTTGGTACCCAATGCTACATCATTGCTGGTCCATATGGTTTCACATTTTTTTATTGATCAATATTTATTACTAGTAATATGATCTATCTATGGAACTGTTCTCTGCCTTTCTCACTCTGTTTCTCACAGGTTTTGCATGGATTATAAATATGGCGTAGGTAAGCAAAGATTGACTAGGAGTTCATAAACATGCTCGGAACAAGAAGAAGATCTCATTTGTAGAATGTACAAGCTCGCCGAGACATGTAAAAACTTAACAATGTCAAATTAAACTTTTTACTTGCAAGAAATAAGTGCCCCCTAATATCACATGACACACGCTAAAAGCAAGCGCACAATTTAACCCCCGCAAAATGTAGTTGTCAAGATAGAATAAGCTCGGAATCATTCTAGCGGGATTGAGGGTACACCTGTAATTGCATAAACAAATAAAGAATTAATACAAGTATAAAATATTATTTTACAAAAAATAAAACAAAGAATAAAAAATATATACAAGTAAACACAAATAAGGGGGTTTTAAGATTATAAAATTGAAAATTAAAATAAATAAAATAAAGAAAATGTAAAACACATATACAAGGGTGGAACGCAAGGAACAAAGATCAAAACCACATCCATATGAATGAAATCCAATTACAATTCCTATAGTTGATTTTCTATGTCATGAGAAAGAAGTTGACCATGTGAAACGCTAATAAGCAAACGATTTCTCATATTTTACTTTCCTTGAATAATTGATCTAAGTGAATAATCAATCCTATTGAAATCATGCAATCATAGTCTAGAAAGCTAGTTACTCAAGAACATATTCAATGCATGAAGAACAAAGAAAGGATGTCAACCAAAGTGCACAACCTAGTATGAGAATAAGTTCATCTATTTGCAATCCTTCTTAATTGATTTCACTTTTGTCCAAAAGCCTTTACTATTTATGAAATAGGCTCACAAAATTATTAGGTGAATTGTTTACCTAAATCTAGCACCAATTACATGCATATATCCTATGTTGGCCACCAAAGAACATAAACATGCAAAAGTTTTCTATATTCCAAAATCAATCAAGCAATCTCACATAAGCAAATATAGAAATCAACATAAAGAAATCACAACTTTATTTCAAAACATATAAACGGGCTTTAAACTTTGCCCTTAACGCCATGTTAACTAGAATTCATAACTCTACAAATCAAACAAAGGAAAACAAAAGAACGTATGAAATACACGTGAATGATGAATGACAAAGCCTTGAGGCGAAGAACTTGAAGATCCTTGAAAGCAAGCAATCTTCTAGAGACGACACAAGGGTGGATGGCGGCTAGGATCTTGATGTATTGCATGACTTCTTCTCCTCCTTGGTTGAGACGCAGAGCTTCAAGACTAGAGAATGGAGAGAATTTTGGTGTTTAGAATTATGGGAGAAGTGGTGTGTTTTGGCTTCAAGAATTGCTGCTATTTATAGTGGAATCCTCCCTCTCTTGTGATGCAATCATGACCAATCATCTAGAGGTGATTTCTCTTCCAAATTTCCTTGATTTTCTCATGACAGAATCTTGAATTTTTTTATCTCTTTTCCCTTGAATAGTGACCGGAGACATCCCTTATTCCTCTCTAGTATTTTCTGATTTTATTCCTTCCTCTTAACTTCCCTAGAATTTTGCAAGGCAAACTCCCACCTTTCCCTCCCTTTGAATTGCACTAATTTCTTCTTCCATGAGTTGTGCACACAACAAACTCCTATAATCAAGAAAAATCATAAATTAATTAGAGTTATAATCAATAGGAAATAAGATAATTAGGATAAATATTGAATATAAACACTCCCCTTTTATCTCCATGAAATAAGAAGAATTTATGTGAATGAAAACTCCTTGAATTCCTCCTTATTTATGTAAGTCTTCTTATCCTTCAAGTTTCCTTGATTTCATCACTCAAGAGTTCTCAATGGGATGGACTCCTAAATTCCCTCTTTAAAACAAAAAAATCAGAAATAGGAAAGTTCAAAGGAAGAAAGTTCTCTAAAACAAAATAGGAAATATTTCCTAAACTGAAAGAGGAAAGTTTCTAAAATGACTTATGCTTCATTTACGCCATTTTCTGCCTTTTTTTTACCTCTTTTTCTCCCATGTACCTAGAAATAGAAACTAAATTAAAAAATGATTGAGTAAAGGAAATAACTAAGCAAAATATGAGGAGTTGAATATTAAAATGTCGCATTAAAATGCTCCTATCATATCATGGCTTGGGATTTTGTATCTGTCGTTCACATTTTGTCTTTGATGGCGTCTTAGGTGGTTAGGAAACTGGGATCAGAAAATGGTTTGATTCTTGGGACTACTGGATATTGTTTGTTCATTGCTGAAAAATTTGAATCCAACTTGGTACTTACTAACTCTGCTCTTTTAATTTCTTACTGGATATTGTTACGACCCAATTTTGTATAAAAGTTCACACACAGTTTTTATCAAAATACATATGGTTTAAGTGTTTGAAGTGATTCTGTGTAGGTATATTATGGTTCCACCTTCATTGTACTTGGGTTTTGATACTTCCATAATATGGGTTGGGCAGGTAATATGCTAGTCCATGAATCAGGCCGGTCTCGATTCAAGTTCTTTTATTTGGATTTGATGGTAGAAAACTATACTAGTCCATGTTTTGGGTTTGGTGGAAAAAGCTAGAAATTGTTGCTAACCTTTTGTGATGGAAACGAAGTACCTGAATCCAAGTAAACTTGGTTATAATTATCATGAACTCTTATGATTTCGAATCCAAGTTACAGAACTTTTTGTTATGGAAAAATAAACTGCAAAGGAGTTGTTTAACTAAGATGCTCCCTCCTAATTGAAACAAGCAGGAGTTGTGTGTGAATTTGTATAAGTTTAAGTCATAATGTCCTCTATTTTGGTGTTCTATGGATTACCTTATTTGCGTAAGTCATGATATATTATGTCTGAAGCTGTGTTTTAGAAAATATTGTTCTAAATGGAAGATTGTGGCCTCATAGTGTTTGGAGATCTGCATCTACTTTGAGTGCTTAATATATCAATTTCACTCTGCTTTGTAACTAGAATTGATGGAAGTTATTTTCAGGAGTCTCCACTGCCACAATTGCTTAGTTTTCGTTGTTTATAGGATCTCTTTTTGTACTTATAATGTGTGTGTATGCTCGTGCCTGGACTAGTCTTATTTAGAATTTCTCAAGAGCAAGCTAATAACTTAGCTGTTTGTTTGGAACCTTATCAATCAAGGATATGATTTGAGGGGACTATTGCTTTGTACCTTAGATACATGTATCTTAGTATTAGTTTTATATTGCTCTAATAATCTTGTCTATCACACTATATATAGCTTAATCATATTGTCTATCACACTATCTCATGAAAGTGGGTGCAGCATTAAATTAACTGTGCTATCCTTTGAACTATTGCATAACGTTACTTTTTTGATTTTGTTGTTTTTGTTGCAGGTATATATCATTGATTATGGCCGTGAAAAAGTTAGATCTGCATAAGCACACATGCAGGTATCCGATTTGATGTTTTCTGTAATATTTTGATTTCTCGTGACTTCCCTTGTATTCACTTATGTTTATTCCATTGATATTGAACTCTGTCTTGCCATTTGACCATTTGCATCTAGCGTCATGAGCAGCTTGCCATGATATGCTGAAATGAAACATATGTTTTTTCAGTCACTTACATGAGCAGCTTGAACTACTTTTCTGTTTGCAGTATTTTGAAGCAGCCATGCACTTGGTACCATTGCAAGGTCTAGCACCTAGGAATTCATGGAAGCCTTGGATGCTAGAGCTAATTTTAGCATGATTAGTCGGTTTGATGATGGGTTCTACTCTGCATATCTTGTTGTTGAGAAGGAAGAGGAATGAATTCTAAAGATACTAATGTTGCTATTCTTAGATGGCCTTTACGTTTTTGGCCTTTATGTTTATGTATATATAGGCAGGGTTAATTAGTATGTGTTAATGTTGGGATGATCATGTTATTAATAGAATGAATTGGTTTTGGGAATCAATGGATGTGTTATGATTCTCTCTCAAACAATTCAATTTCAACTAATAACTATTCTCTAACAATTGAACATAAAAATTGGAATGCAAAACTGTTGTATGAATCATCTAAGTAGAATACTTTTCAAACGTATTCAATTGCCCAATTACAGAACACACAACAACAAAATAGCTCTTTTTGTTGTATCATATATAAAACAAACAATGGTTTTCTCAATTTTTATTGTCTTGCTTAAATAAACTCAACAGAATTAACCTAAATCTTGATGTCGAGATTGATTGATAGAGACAACAATTTCTGCACAAGGCTTGTTGTGGACTTCTTCACAAGTTTCTTTTGTTAGGCTACTGTCATCATACTTTGTTTTGGACAACAGATTTGGCATCTCGTTCTCTGGTGTTCAGACAATAGACTAGTACATGTCTACTCTCATACAAAAGCAAATCAGACGACACATAAAAACTGTTGTCCGATTCTCCTAATGAATGCCATGAGCATTAACAACATCTATTTAGCCTACTATTGTCTGATTCATTTTTGGCATAGTGATAGGTTCAAATCATGGTCCAATCTGTTTAACACTCTGTAATGAAAAGGAGGAAAAGGCAAAAGCCTTTTAAGTTTGAGGCTATTTGGCTTTCTCATAATTATGACTACTTTAAACCACTAGTTGATCAACTATGGTCACAACATTTGAATACTAACCCTCTTCTTAATTTTATTACAATTGCAGGTCAATTCTCTAGTCAAGCTCGTCTCTAGAACAAAATGTGTGTGGAAATATTTTCAAAAGACTTCACGATCTCCATGAAAGCAGCATTAATAGACAACAACAGCTAATGAATCATTCCATGTCCACTTATCTGAAAGAAAGAGATTTCCAAATCAGACAAGCTAGAGCTCATGCAACTTTATAGTAATGAAGAAATGTTTTGGGCTCAAAGGGTTAAAGCAAACTAGCTCAAACTTAGTGATAGAAATACCAAGTTTTTCCAAGTTCAGACAAATTTAAGGAAGAAGTCAAACCACATTGCAAGTCTCAAAGACCAGACTGAATTGGGCAACTTCTGAGAGCAAGACATCACTAACAAACTTGTTCATGACTTCAAAAAAGGGTAACATACATCACTAAAGTGACAAAATCATATTATTTTCAATTCACAATTTAATATGAAATCAAGTCCCTCCTCGGACAATTAAAACAAAGAGTACACCCCAAACTCTCTCATAAAAACATGTATTCATGAGTCGCAAGTAACTCCTCGCTTGTTATCCCTATGACATAACTCTCTGTTAAAAACACGTATTCATGAGTCACAAGTAACCTGCTTGTTATCCCTATGACATACAAATGGCGCATGCACTAGAGTTCTAATTGAATCGTGAATCTGTAACCCGGCCCAAGGGCATGGTTCCGATAACCCACCCTCGGTCACATTGTGGCCCTCGTACAAAAGACCAAAATGTTTAAAAAGTCACTCAAAACTCAAAATGTTACACAACCTCAACACTCACCAAAACAATATAAAAACCAATTTTAAAAATATTGTTTTCACACCTTAAACCACCAACATAATTTAACAAGTAAAACTCTCAAATAAGTAACGTCAATAATATAATTGTTTCCATTCAAAAGAACCAAAACTCATTCATTTCCTTAGAAAATCAAATCACAACACATACTAATTCCACCTCATTTCACAACTGCACCAATATATATATTTCACGTAAATACACACACACACACACACACACACACACACACACAAACACACACACACAGACACACGTAGTTATCCGGCCAGGAATGCTACTAATACCAACTCTAGTTCACAAATACAAAACTTCGTGAAAAATCATTTTTATAATAAAACTTCATTTTACCTACCTATGAACCGCTGATCATCAAGTGCATATAATTTAAAATAACTATTTATTTCCTAAAATGATTTCACAATTTAACAAAATAATTTCAATACTAAAGTAACTCTGTTCATAAAGCGAACCCCGTGAGATTTTACTCACCTCAAAATCCCTATGCGTCTTTTCTTACGGCCGAGAGATAAAATACAGAACACACTCCGTCAATCACCTAAGTAAAATAAGGTTCTCAACTTAGTACACACGCATTAAAACGAAAGCGATTACGGTTTGAACCGAAGTATTTGAACCCAAAATCAAGATTTAAGCCAATCGAGACAAAACTTCCTCCGAGACCACCCAAGTTCTTTGGAACACTTCTAGGATCAATTTCTCAAAATTATAAGATGATCAGATCCTCACGCATTTAATCATAATCGCAAAACCGAGAAAACTGAAATTACGTGAAATCTAGCATGCTTCAATAATCACTGAATACGATGACCATGATACGTCAACAAGCTCAGCATCGTATTGTGAGTAGGTAACAACCATGAAAACAAAACCAAAACTCCGGGCCGGACAAGTACTGGTAGCGGTGGTGAGCGTGGGCTCCACGCTACCACCGCAACCCCCAAATTGGATCAGGAAACCTATGCCAAAATGTTCATCTCAACATGTACAATAACTTTCACAACTATCACAAAGTCTCAATCAAAGCCATTTGACCCGAATTTACCTCGAAAATCCAAGAAATTGGTGAAACCCTAGAATTTGAAATCCTCAATTCGACCTCCACACTTCAAATTGCTTCAAGCTTCAGCTGGGGAGGATGTGCATCACCCGGGCTTGAAAAGCCCTCAACAATCGGCGTCCGGAGGTGACCGAATTATGAGTTCTAATGGTGACCCCGGCAAGCGCCACCACCACTTCTCCACCTTGTTGCACCTTCTACGTACCCAAAATCGATCTAGAAAGCAACCACAGGACTTGAAGAGGGAGGAGAGACGAATCTAACAGGATCTGGCTCTCCAATACGTGGCCGGGATGGCCGAGGATATGGCCTGAAGAAGGAGATCAATGATTTTCAAGCGGGGAGAGAGAGAAAGGGAACCCGAAGTTTCCTTTTTGGAAATTTTGGGTTTTCCAAAAAATTTCTCAAATTTTTCTATTTATCCAAATAAGAAACTTTTATCTATGACCATAACTTCTTCATCACTAACTCTGATTTTACGTGTTAAGCATGTCCACGTAACTCAGATCGACACACGCTCTATGATTTCGTGGAAGGAAGTCAACCATTGAATTGAAGCATTCCGAGCAAATAATTTTCCCAAATTTTTCCACTTCACTAACAACTTGAGAATTCGTACATAAAATTACACGTTATTAATTCAAGGAAATTCCAAGAAATTAATAACAATTTCCGAGGTATTACACATGAACTGGACAAATTTAATAATGAAGCTGCATTTCTTCAGCTTCTCTATTTTAGTTAATGGTTCACCTGCAAGTTGGTTCAAATCAACTAGGGAAATTAGACAGGAGATCCTCTATCCCCTTATCTCTTTATTCTTACCATGGAACCTTTTATCGTGAACTTGAGTGCTCTTGCTAGCAATCATAAATATCATGTAGGATTATTGTCATCACTTTGCTTGGCTTTTAGAATTTCTAACCTTCTCACATCGACAAAAATAAATTACCATAAGTCCTCCCTTTATTTTTTCTCCTAAGGTAAGCTCAAACCTTAAACTCGATATTGTTAGCATTCTTAACATTCAACATAAGTCTTGTACTTACATGAGTATTTGCCAAGCATAATTAGCTATAATGAGCCACGCTCATGCTACCGCCAATGGTACCAACAACCACCAACGGTTGTGACCTACAAAAACACAGCCAAGCAGGCTATCACTTGAGCCCCGGCTCACCCCCAGATCACGATGAGCCACCAGCGCCGCGCCAAGATCGCCACAAGCATCGGAAGCTGAAGCAAGCATAAACCCCATTATCGAAAACAAGGAAGAGGTCACCTCTTCCCACCTATAAAAGGTCCACTACTCTCTCTTCATTAATTACTCATTTACTACTTACCTCATCAAGTTATTCTCACAACATAAATACATTGACTAACTTAGACATGGAGAAGAGAAGACCGCCCAACGCTGCCTCCCTCCTCGACGCCTTTTGTATTTTACTTGATGTATGGGCGGAAGCTCCAGAACATCATAAGTAGCGGTCCGCCCACCGACCAGTGTTAACCAAGATTTGGCTACTGCTGAATCTTAGACATTAACAAGTCTACTATGGGAAAATATCTTAGTATTAACAATGTCATTTTTGGAAGGATCCCATTAATGCCATAGAACTTCTCCTTAAAATTTCTAACAAGTTGGCAAGTCGGAAAAAGGCTCACTTTCACAAGTAGGTAAACTATCTCTCATTAAATCTAACCTTGCTAGTATGTCTAACCATGTGATGACTTGTTTCCAAAATGTCCAAAAAAGATGACCAATGAAATTGATAAAGATCCTTCTTCTAGGGATCTGATATGAAATGTTCACCTATGGCTTGGGATCGTGTGTGCAACCAAAGTTCATGGGTAGACTAGGTGTAAGACCGGGTTTGCATGCATTCTTCAACAATGCAGCCCTTGCTAAGTTAGCCCTGAAAAGTTGTCAAATGATCAAGACAACCGATGGGCTCAAATCATTAGGAAAAAATATCTAAGGAAAAATTCTTTCTTTTCGTGTAAAAAAGAAATAGTAGAACTCTTTTGGCCTGGAATGGTATCTTGGATGCAAGGCGGTTGATCCTAAAAAGGCATGGATCGATTGTGGGAGATGGTAAGAACATTAAATTTTGGAATTTTATCTTGATCATCTTTTATTAGATTTTATTCCTGAGAATAGGAGACACATGATCAACATAGAGGAAACAAATTAGTGTCTATATTACTAATCAGTTTGGGATAGAAAAAACTCTTATCAGATCCTAGACTAACTGTTGTTAAACAAATTCTTGGTATACTTTTCCAGTTACTGAATAACAGTGACGAGTACATGCATTTAGGGCCCTTCATCTCATGGTAAGTTCACTATTAAATTAGCTACTTGGTTACGTAAGTAAAATGATATACAAAAGCATGATCAAATTGAACTTATTAATAACTCTAGAAGCTAAATATTCAACCCTAAGATCAAAACGTTTGATTGGTTACTTCTTAGATGAAGATTAAAAATTAGAGATAGACTCTCTAAGTTTGGAATGGTTGATGACAATTCTTGCCCTCTCACAAGAAGACAATTGACTTGAATCATATACTCTCGCAAGCCGAATTTAATCGTTGTCAAGTAAGGGAAGTATTTGAACCTTGATTATCGTGACTTGGGATTAGGTGTTGGACCTAACCGTGGTAATTGGCTTAGAATAACTTAAAAGCACACAATGAAATAATAATAATAATAATAATAATAATAATAATAATAAGGAAAATTTCGCAAACAGTACACCAAGTAAAGGCCACTAATAATTCTTATACATAAAGTTCCAAACCAAACATTTCGTACACAAAATCTGAAACTTCGACCCACTATCGATTACCATGACGCCAATTTTTGACACCAAAATATCCATTATGCCCTCAGTTCTTTTTTTTTTTTTAATAAATTTTTTTCTGTTATTTTTTTTTTCCTTCGCTTTTTTCTGTTATTTTTTTTCTATTATTTTTTTCCTTCTCGTGTTTTCTGTTATTTTTTTTCCTTCATTTTTCTGTTATTTTTTCTATTATTTTTTCCTTCTTTTTTTTCTGTTATTTTTTTCCTTACGTTTTATCTGTTATTTTTTCTATTATTTTTTTTCCTTAATTTTTTCTATTATTTTTTTTTTCTATTATTTTTTTCCTTAATTTTTTCTGTTATTTTTTTCTTCCTTCTTTTTTTTTTTCCCTTAGTTTTTATCTATTTCTTTCTTTTCACATGACTAAATATTTGGCTGAGTTACAAATATAAGCTGTAGGACCATAAATCTCACCAATTGGAGGGCAAGGGCTGCATTGGAGGCGAGGGAGTGAGCGTGGAGGTGAGGAAGGCGGCGTTGGAAGCGAGGAGTGAGCCCGAAGAAGGAAGAAGAAAGAGATAAAAGCGAAGGAAAAAATAACAAAAAAAACGAAGGAAAAAAAATAATAGAAAAAAAATAACAGAAAAAAACGAAGGAAAAAAAAAATAACAGAAAAAAGAAGGAAAAAATAATAGAAAAAAATAACAGAAAAAAGCTAAGGAAAAAAAAAAAATAACAGAAAAAAAAAGAACGAAAAAAAATAACAGAAAAAAAAATTATTAAAAAACTGAGGGCATAATGGACATTTTTGGTGTCAAAAATTGAAGTCGTTAAATCGATAGTGGGTCGAAGTTTCGCATTTAAAATATTACCAAAATGTTTGGTTTGGAACTTTATGTATAAGAATTATTAGTGGCCTTTACTTGGTGTGTACTGTTTATAAATTTTCCTAATAATAATAATAATAATAATAATAATAATAAAATAAAATATTCACAAGGCACCAAGCCTCAGAATGCTCGGCTTAGCTCACACTAAGCCTAATCAAAGCCACTAACTTGTAGCCCAAATAAGTTATGCACAATGGAAGGTAGAATTTTGTTTGGGAGTTTTGAATTGGGAATTAACTAAATTAAATGCAAACTAAAATAAAAGCAAACAACTAATTATCAAGCAAGAAATTAAATTTGGATTTTCAAATTAATGGGAACATGGGAGTGTCGGGTGATTCACACTAACTATCTTATAAACATCGATCCCAATTTCACAAATGCAAGCATTTCCTATATGTGTCAAGTCCATTATCTAGTGCGGGTCAACGCTACTAAACCAATTATCCTTTCGGTGTATTGACTATGCCGGTTAAGGCCACAATCAACTCTCTAATTTAGGCATTACGCCCGGTTAAGGCCGAACATCTAAAAATTAGAGGCCTAGAGAGCAAGATAATAGAGACCCAAGCAAGCTTACCTACAATTAAGCTTACAGCCAATGGTCACCACACTTAAATCCTAGATGCCACAAGACTAATAAGTTGTCAATTTATCAATCTATTCATCACAATTGCCCACAAATATAATTTCAAAGGGGTGACAAAGCCTAGAAACATGCTTCTAAGGACCAATAAATTCATATTTAAAGCATACACAATGGAAATTGCATTTATTAAAAGTAAAGTATCAACATTTATACAAGATGAGTTGGGGCTTCACAACCCTAACTCCCAAAATTGAACTACTCACTACCCATACTCAAATACATCATCCAATACATAAGAAATTAAGAGAGAAGTTTAGAAGAGAGAGGGAACACAAATTAAGCTCACAATTTGCTATAGGCAAACATGAACCCAACTTGATATTAAGCCCTGCACTTTTACCAAAAAGTAAAATCTCTTTGTGTTGATGAGCAATTGATGGTGTGGGTAGTAAAGCCCCTTGATTTTTCCTTGAAAATGGTAGAGAATGATAAATTGGGAAGAGAGAGAATGAGAGAGAAGATGGAAAATGGAGGAGAGGTTCTAAATTCGGCCAAAAGGCCTAGGGTGTAGAAAAATGGGTCTTAAGCTTGTGAAATGTGTGTGCAAAGGTGTTTAAATACCCCTTGGGTTCAAGGGTCAAGATTGGACTTGTACCCTAAATCCAAGGGGCTCAAAAACAAGTAGAAAATGGGTAAAATGAAAAGACTAAAACAACCTAATAAAAATGTAGAGAATTAGAAGATTAGGAAAACATTTTGGAAAATATAAAGAAAACTAGGAGTAAAAGTGTAAGTGAGTGTATGCCTAGTGTGAACACAAATAAATATATCCATCCACATGTGTGATGTGTGTGTGAGGTGTGTGGTCCCACTAATTATTATTGTCATTACATCAATTTTGAATTTGAAATTTAAATACAAAAAATGTAATACAAATGGGCTTGGAGTCTTCACTTGGGTGCTTCTTTGGTCTTAGGTTTCTGGACTTCGCTATTGAGCCAAGTTGACTTAGTTGACCCGATGGTCAATCAGTTGACTTTTCGGCCCTTTTGTCAAAAACCTCATTTTGCTCCAATTTTCGCACAACTTCTTCCTAGAAATCCACAACTCGCTTATTTACTACAATACAATATAAATAAAAATAGATTAATTACATAATAATTACTTTGGAGATTAGTTTAATTCTAGTGTTTAGAACGTAATTACGGCATAAAAATGCGTGTAATCAATGAAACTTAACCATCTTTTGGTTATCAGAACTTTTCTAAAGAGGTTTGAAAGCTTGTTGATATTAACTCCCCAATAGACTGGGAAGAAGGTTACCTTAAAGTGTTTAAGGAGCTATTCTTATTACAACCTTTCCATAATAACTACTTTGAAAAAATCATTACTATCATTGGCAACCTCGAAAGCCAAGAACGCTTGTTATTTTTCGAGGCTCAATTGCTAATCCAAATTCAAGAGTTGCAAATCAAGCCATCTGTAGTAATGCATAACACCGCTAATCGATTGTGGTTACTAGTAAAGCTCTCATTATCCTCTCACTCAAACGTAATTAGATGGCGTGCACCTACTAGTGACTATGTTAAAATTAATTTTGATGGCTCAATATGTAATGACTCTCCTGCAGGAGGATTTGTGATTAGAGATTTCTTTGGAAGTCCTCTTATGGCAGCCTACTCAAAGCATACACATGGAATACAACAATGCCAGCGCCATGGGAAGCCATTACCTTGTGTGATAGTCATAGATGCAGTCAATGGAGTAATAGCCCCGCCTTTGAGATTAATCAAAGTCATTGAAGATGTCATGAATATTGCTACTCACTTCTCGCCAATCTCTTTTAAGCATGTTTTAAGATAAGTAAATTTCATTGATGATGCAGTTGCAAAATTTAGGGCCATAATTCTTTTGTAAATAATTTTTTTTTTGTAAAGAGGATCAAGGGATTTCATTCCTACCCCATGGTGACTCTCGATCCTAGGTAGTGGGCTCTAACCAATCGAAATGACACCACTGAAAATATAGAAGACATTACCACTAGATATACATTTGCAGACATTAATTGTGCATCTTCATATCTATTGAAACCTTTTAAAGTTTGTTCTTATTCTTTTTAGTTTGGATTTTGACCTTAGTATGAAATTATACTTTATAATTTATTTGAAAGAAACAAAAGAAAAAATTGGATGCTCCTGCTTTATACTATCCTTGATTTCTATATTTAGAGATGGATATGTTTTATTTGTCTGCCTTAAGGTGGTAGTTTAGTTCCAACTACTAGTACATCAATATTTTGTTGGCCAAAAGGATTTACTGGAGAAGGAAGATAAATTGTCCCTGCTATGAGTGCTTTGCTATGGCATTCAGAAAAAGAAAATCCATTATAAGGGTAAAGAAATGGGACATCCTATTTTGATGGCAATATCATTTTTATTTTTTACTCAATATTGGGATATGGTCAATTATGTCGGCCCCGATTTCCTAACACACAAATACCAAACATAATAAAGAATGACAAAGTACACTGTATTAATGATTCTTACATCGTCCCTAAAATACCAGGAATTTTTTTCTTTCAAAACAAGCTGCACGACAAGTCTTGAATTCACAATGTCAATACAGACACATTCTTTTAGAGTCATATATTATATTATACAAATTAAGTTTACTTAATTAAGTTGCGGTTAACAATTTAATAAGTAAGCGCCCTCAGAGCTTACTACATAACAGAAGTTTAACAAAATCAAAGCAACAAAATTAGCTTCCGACATCTATAGCTACAACCGCAGGACTTTCGACTTCAGCCACGATTACTTTGATGTACAAGATTAACTCCCTACACAATTGAATAAAGTGCATCGGGTTACAAGAAACAAAACCCAGTAAGACTTTGAAGCTCTTATAAGTAAACTCTAACAATCAAAATAGACGATCAGTAATAGTAAAATAAAACAATTCAACATATAATAAATCCTCGCATATAATTTATTTTAGGTGATAAAATGAAATCAAACAATTAGAAACATACAAAGAATCCTCACAGTATAGATTAGTTCAGGTGGATTACAATAATATCAAACAATTCAAAATACTATAATTCTTGCATATAATTTAGTTTAGGAGGTTACATCAAAATCAAAACACCAAGAATCAATAATCTCAAAATCAATATGCTTTCAACTACAAGAAAAGTACAAGTCACTTCAGCAGCAAATCATAATCATTGTTATCTCACAACAGACCGCCACATTACGCATGTAATCACTTCCATTGATCACCCCACAAGTTATTGTTATGACAATCCACCACAGGCCACTACACTGGTACCACCACACACCAAACACCACGCTGATTCTACTACGTGAAGCCACCCCATTGGTACAACCACAATAGTTCAATCACATCACAAACTAAACAGTTAATGAGGTAATTCATCAAAACACAATTCCACAATCACAACTCAAAACACTCACATGAATAGGACATTTTTTCAGTCAATAAAAAGGTCAATACTTTCATAAATCTTTTCTAAACTCATTTGTTTTCCTCAAATATCAAGTCACAAAAATTAATGATACCTTTCCATTAAGGGATCCTTTTTGGCCATTATAAGGGATAGTTTATTAGACCCATTTTTTATTGCAATTCGGGTATCTGAACTGTTCAGCTTTTTAGGTCCTAATGTATAGATCATTTCTGCAAATTTAGCCAAATTGATAATCGCTAGGGTATCGAACTAGATTAGATCGCTGGAGGAACTGAATTTGTCCAACTTAAACCGCTTCATATTTATAATTGTAAATCACAGTTATAAATGCCCCTAACGATTATCAATTTGTTTGAAAATTTACAGAGAGTTGATATACTCATATATATATCTAAAACTGAACGGTTGAAATGTGGATATGTGACCGAAAAGTAGGTCTAATAAGCTATCCCTTAAAATGGCTAAAAATGGATCCCTTTAATATTTGTGTGTGTGTGTGTGTGTGTGTACAAGCTGGTTATGAAGAGGACATCCGCATGATTGCCCAAAAAGTGCGTGACGTCCGGATTTCTCCATGATCAGCCGCCGACAGCGCGCTTCTTGCCGTGATAGAGGCGGGGGGCATCTCGGACCGCTTTGCGATGCGACCTTGATCGGGCATGAAGTTTTGGGTGAGGTCACGCCCCGACCTTCGACCTCAATCTCCTTGGCCTTCGCCTTCACTGCAAACCGGGTCCGAGATGCCCCTCGATCATGAGAAATCCCCTCGACGCTCTTCTAAACAGCTCCACATATATATATATGGAGGATCGAGAGAGGACGCCTTTAAACTCTTAAAGTGAGGGATGTTTTATTTTTAGGGTGTATTTCAATAATCACAACCACTCATTTTTAGTTACCTACACACATGAATCCTACAAAAATTAACCAAATCGAAAAACATTTAACCATTTGATTAGCACAATATTCATTTTAATTTTATCTAATGGATTACATTTATTTACGTAATTTTGGATGACCAAAATTATTATGGATTTGGTTGATTTTTGTAGGCACACTTCTTGCATAGTAATCTAGAATCATTGAATTAGACCATATACTAGTGTAAAATAGTAAAAATCATCAAATTCTTAAAGTAAGAACGTCTTCTCTAGAACGGCCTCATATATATATAGCCCTTCCACTAAAGGGAGCCATTTTTTGGTCTTTTCTAGGGATAGGCATTAGACAAACTTTTTTACATTTTTCGACATCTCAACCGCTCAGTTTTTAGGTCCCAATGTGTAGATCATTTCTGCAAATTTTCAGCCAAATTGGTGATTACTAAGATATCAAATTAGATTAAATCAATGGACGAACCAAATCTGTCAAACCTAAAACCGCTCATACTTATAATTTTAAATCGCAGTTTTGGAACGCTTTTAACGATAATCAATTTGGCTGAAAATTTGCAGAAGTGATCTACACATTATGACCTAAAACTGGACGGGTTGAGATGCCGTAAATGTGATCTAAAAGTTGATCTAATGCCCTATCTCTAGAAAAGACAAAAAAAAGAAATCTTTAGTGAAAGCCCTCTATATATCGTCATCATCAAGAGTTTAGTTAAAGAAAATGTTCCCCATTATATATATATATATAATGGGGAACATTTTCTTTTGGCAACTCTTTTGATGATGACGATATATCAGCCTTATAGCTAGCTAGTCTCAGTATTATTACTAAATTGTTGATAGTGCTTATGGGACCAACATTGATGATGATAATGCAAAGAGGGATTCTTAACACTTTTATACTTATACGCATTTCCCAAAACAAATATATACAAATATTGTTATATACTTGGTCCGAGGTATGCAATATAATAAAAAGTTCAGAGTGGACATTGCATGAACAAATGGGAATCAATCCTAGAAGAAACTTTGTGTCTATTATTTCTTTCTTTTTTTGAATAATTGTGTCTATTATTTCTAGAGTCCCAGCAAAATATTGATAAGGGTTTTATTGCGTATAATATTCGTATGTATATATTCCATGATATTATTATCTCCATGGTATCAATGCACCAGTTCTAAACTCCTAATTGTATATAAGTAAAAGACGAACAAAAATTGTAAAAATGAAAGGATCAATAACCAATTAATTAAATGCTAGCTTGTAATTTGCATCTAATCCAAATAGTTATGATCCTGAGAAAACTTCCAAGCCTGAAAAATCAAGGGAGCTCCAGTTATCGCTACATAGATTCGTCGTGGTGGTCGATATCTTCATATGATCATCATCATTAGATGGGAATGAATTATCCAACTCTTGCCATGTGAAACTAGTAGTACTACTTGTCAAACTTGCAGTTGTATCAGTCCAAAACACATCCTCATCGCCTAGCAAGCCCTGCAACCCAAATTCATGAATACTCAAATCATGATGGTGTTGATTTCCCACAATATTCTGAATATTATCCCCTTCGTGTAATTGTTGATGATCCTGATCAGGAAGTACGAGTCCTTCAAGTAGCTCCACTGATTCAAGAAGATCTTCCGCGTGGTTAGAAGAAATTTGGGAGTGATCAGATAATGCGTTTGCCTCATGAACATCATCGGGGATCGATTCTGATCCAACCAAATTGGGATCATGTTCGTTGCTAGAGTCTTGGTTCAAGAACTTAGCAAACACAGCAGCCAAGTCGATATCCGATCCGTTGGCTCCACCTTCCATGGACTGCTGCTCGGATAGATCACCACCGCTACTACTCGAGCTGTTGTGACGATAGTAACTCAACGAAACCCGGTCAGCCTGCGAGTGCCTGACCGACCTGCCGCGCCGGTTCTTTCTGCAACCGCCGCCGACGGGCACATTTCCTCATGGACCCGCCTTTGGTCCAGTATCTCCGGCAGCCTTTGCAGAAGTAGCGCGGCTGCGAGAGGCTGTAGTTGTTGTAGTAGCAGAACTTGGTGTTGGAAGACGCGCAGCGGGGCAATTGGGAGCGATCTCGACGTGGGGCTTCCACGACGGCTTCTGGTTCATGACCAATTGTCCGGATTGAGAGTGCAGCATCTGTTCGAGAACTGGAGCTGTGAACATTTTTGCAGGTCGAGAGGGTTTGGGTTTGTGAGGAAATGTGAGTACTGGGGATTTATATAAAGAGGTGATCGAGTGTGGAAGTTAGTGCAAGTGCATGTGTTCGTGTGCGAGTGAAAGGGTGTGATGTGGGGTTGGATATGAACGTGGGCGGTTGAGGTCCTGAGGAAGCGTTAGGGTCCAAGGAAGGGTGTGGGGAAGAGGAGGAGAGCTTAGGTTTTGGGTTATTTTCATGTTATGGGGGTGCTTTATAATAGGCGGATTAATCGTGGCTCTTTGGACTCATGTGGCATTTCCTGATTGGGGGTCATCATGAGAGTGATAGTGGTTGACAAGTCAAAGCTTCTTGGTTGTCATATTTTTTGTGTGGTAGGGTTTCCAAATAAGCAATATGGGTTATATGGCCGTTGCCAAATTACAGTAAATATAATGGAGCTAGTTATATTGTCATGGGGATCAGAGAATTTGCATATGGAGCAAATGAGCGAGTTTGAGGAATAAATGCTCAACTGATTATATGTCAAGAGGGTGAGGGTCAGCATCTAACAGTTTAAGGAAAGCAACAAATTGACGAGTATACCAAATCTTTTTATCTATATCATTTAAAATTAAATGTAAAAATGAGATAAGCGGGTCAAGTGACTAAACTTGAGAAATGGGATCATTTTTTTAATAGGAATTGATTTCATTAATAATCAAGCCCATGAAAACAGGTCAAAGTCTAACATAACTTATATAAGAAAATCTGGAAAACCAGATAATTACCTATTTAAGTCAAACTAAACTCATTAAAGTCTAAAGGACGCCACGAGCAAAGAAAGCCTAAGCAAAGCAAGAAAAAATCTTGCTTTCTAAAAAGGCTTGAGTTCGTAATGTCTATATGTCTTTGAAACCCTAAGCAAGTAATTTTTCCTTCCCCTTGGGGTTAGAACTAGCACTTGCCTCAGGCTTTCAACAGCCTAAGAACCTCGGCAACAAGTTGGTCTTCTTGCTATTCTCTGAAATCACAGAATGGAGCCCGTGCCCAAAAGCCCAAGCTAAAACCCGAAAGTTAAGGGAACGAAGTCCAATCATTAATCGCTAAAGCCGCCGCACGCTGCCTAAATGCCGCCTTTCCACCACACCATTACTCTTCAAACAATAAAGCACCAAAACTAGACAACTGGTTGGGAATACAAATTATCACCTTTCACACCACGAGGCCTCCTTCGACGCCAAGCAACCGACATCCAACCAATTGACACCGACTAGCCCAACGCCACCGCTACATCTAGACCTCGCTACACCTTGACCCCAACTGTTACTCCCCTACTGGATTTTAACCCAAGCACCATCGGCTTCTATTCAACGCTTGGGGAAAGAAACATGCAAGCTAGCCTTTGCCGCATCCAAACGGGTAAAAAAACGCCGCAATCCTTGGACAGTAAACGGTGAGGAAACAAAGGTTCGATGTCAAATTAACGCTACGCAAGTCGAGGTCCGGCCAGAGAACGGCTCCTACCACTGTGAACTCGAAAACCCTAGGCTCCGCTTTTAAGTACTATATTATGCAAGAAAAGACTTAGTAGTTGAGAAATGAGGATCATGGTCACTCACAATAGCTTAATTGAGAGGAAAAAAATTACAAGTACCTAAATATTGTAGTCTAAGACTCTAAGTTCTTCTCTCTACATATGGAGCTTGAAATAAACAAGGAAATGAAGGCAATTCAGGTAATTGAGCACATAGGACTAACTGTTATCATGCAATCTTCATCATTGACAATGATAAAACGCTAATTCAAATACTCTCAAAGTCTCAAAAAGCCTCGAAAAATACAAGTAAATCACAGTTTGATGAGAAAATGAGATCGATTTGTCATCGAAGCCTCCAAGATTTAGAAATGACGAGGCACAATTCTCTCTCCTTTTAACATTTTAAAAAATGAAAATGCAATCTTCACATTTGCATTATTAGAAGAATTAGAATGTCAACAAATCAAAATGTCGGCATTCATTCAATGCATGTATGAACTATACAGTGTACGATACTTGTTGGGATTAGCAAAGAATGAGTGCAGCTGTGTAAGATATATTTGATCAATCATAGCCTAGCCTCACGGTGTGTTGCATTCCATAATTCACAATCACGTGCCCTAATTTGATACGTGGAACGTTTTCATTCCCCTAAAATTTTAAATTTCAACCTTAATTTATTTGAATATAGTGAAATATACACAATCGAAAAAATTTGTAGTAAAATATTAGGTTGATTTGGAGACTTGAATTGGATACTGGATCTCAACTTGCGGACCATATGTTGTTCACACGACTAGCTTGCACTCCAATCTTAATTTGTTCATTGCGTTTTACTTATTATTTTGTTATTGATTAATTGATTTCTTCTGAATTCATCTCTTAATTCATAGTCAACGTATCTGATGCTCTTATGCCAATCATACATTACTACTAGTCCAGCTATGGCTATTAGATACGTGCTTTACAAGTAAAATGGAAGATTTGAACTGTTATTAGTACGCCTGCATATATAAAAAAATGTTATATAGTAATGAGATCGATTTTTATGACGAACTATCTATTTCTAAGATGCAGTTAAGTTACCAAACGATTTGTAGATTGATTAATGTAGGTATTGCAATTATGATCTTTAAAAATGATACACAACTTTTAGCAATACAAATCATATGACTACACTAGTTTTTCACAACCTAAAAAGAATAGGGTGAGGCTATTGCCACCCTATAATTTTCTTTTGTTCACCCTACTTGCTCATTACACTCTAATTTTAATTTCAATTATTTGATTTACTTATCCAACCCATTTCTTTTCCAGGAATATCCTCCATCATATGACATATCAAATTAAAAAGAAATTTTGTTTAATCTAAAATTTCTCATTTAATTTATATCAATTAAAAAGACATCCTAAAATATATTAAAAGTTTCCTAAATAAAATCATAATTTGATTTACTTCTATGTTCGCTTATTTCAATCCATATTAAAAATTAGTAAGTGCTACTATGAGCAATGAAAAAAAAAAAAAAAAATTCCGTGTTTTAAATTTTTTACTTTTGGTGTTTATAAAGGTATTATAAAGATTTTGATGAAGTCAATACTAATGGTTTTGTGAATTGAATAAATCTAATTAACGTATGAGGACGCAACAAAAAGATAAAAAATAAAATTGTAATAAATTGAAATTTGATGGAGAAGATGAAAATTAATGTTATCAAAAAGAGAAATTAAGTAGTTTTGTATTTAATTAGTTATGTATTTAGTTTTCCTTAAAGATTTAAATTTTAGAAAATTAGTGTACTTATTAGTCATTTTGCATTTGGTTAATATTGTCTTTCAATAATTCAAAATATTTGTAGGGTGAACAAAGAAAATGGTAGGGTGACAATAGCCGCACTCCAAAGAATATTGTTTCATTATCAACCCAAGCAATTAAAACACTTATTACATGTTTTTGGAAAAGAATTTCCCTCAAAAGAACATTGTTTTTCAAACGAATTTCACCTCATTTATTCTTCTATAAGCTAGCTTGCCATGCGCGTATGACACTATCTATGTGTAGTTTTATATGCATGCCTCATCGATCGCCTTACTTTTCCCTATTTGAAGACCATTCCGAGTTTGAGTTGTCTTTTTCTAAGAATGGCTGCTTGTAACCACCACATTGATTTCATGGGTCATGAAAGCATCATGTATTACAAGAAATTAGGTAGATTTCATCTGCAGGACTTACAACCTCTGGCTAGAATGACGCTTTCACGCATTAGAAATTTCCATTTTTGCACGATCACTAAGGCATGGTATGACATAAAAAAGAATTTCCCAAATTGGATGAGGAGAAGGGACATAGAGGTTGAGGTTGTCGGAGATGTGTTCTCCTCAAATTTGGTAACGCATAAACGGGTGAGAAAAGGAAATTGATAAATATATATATATATATATATATATATATATATATATATATATATATATATATACCAAAGCATGTATCGGATTTCCCGTTTTTCCCCACTTTCCCATCACATTATTATCTTACCGTTCAGTTTTAGGTCCTAATCGTATAGATCACCTCTGCATTTTCAGTTAATTTGGTGATCGCTAAGGCATCCAAAACTGCAAATTAAAACAATGTACACCTAACGGGTTCCGCCGACATGCATTCGGTTCGCTCGTGTAAATTGCAGTTTTGGATGCCCTAACGATCACCAAATTGGCTGAAATTTTGTAGAGATGATCTATGCATTAGGACCTAAAACCGAACGGTTAAGACTCAAAAATATGTGATCGGAAATGAGTGAAAAACTGGAAATCCAGACTGAAATTTCGCAGACGGACGTCCGCATCTGAGAAAAATCCTATATATATATTATGATATATTCAAGAAATTTAAATTAACTCATGCTCTCACCTTTTAAAATTTTTCTTAGTAATGTTCATATATATATATAAGACTTCTGCTAATGGGTACCGTGTGTGGGAGGATAAATAGTTGGGGTCAAATTTTTTTTTAATTCATTCCGAGGCTCGCTTATCTATTGTTTATGTTTGGCATAATGGCCAAAATTTAACCTTAGCTCCAATTAATTATCTTAGCGTTGTTGTAAATATTATATATATGTGGTTGTCCACTGTAAATACTCATTAGTTATGTTCTTATGATGTAAACACTACTTCTATATAAAGGGGTCTAAATGAGAATGAAACACACACTTCTATCTCCCTCCTACATTTTGTTTCTCTATTCTATCTCTCTTATTCTCTAGTTTATAATACGCTATCAGCACGATTTGCTTTTTATTTCTTCATCTCCCTAAACTCCATGATGATCCCAAGTAGTTTATGGTGCAACATATAGTTGCCTATGACCAAGGCTAATGATCTATGAGTTTTTCTCTCATTCTCAAAGAATTGCTTCATACTTAAATTTGAGTATATAATTTTGACATTTGTTTTCAGTGTCAAATAATAATATGAACCATGTGTTCATTAATAAATTGAACTATGAATGTTCATGATAAAACATAATGACAAACATATTTGTCTTGCATATAATGCAACTATGGAGATGATCCATTGCAATTGTTGATAATTTTTTTACAATTGATGCTTCAAAAGCTAAGGTAACAATCATCTCCTCAAGAGCTGCAGATCTTGATTGATGGCCGCTCCAACTAAGCTCGTATTATTATGTTACCTATATGGAATACCATTGCATATATTGGTGATGAAATTTTCACCTAATTTAAGTTGTATTAATCAACTACGAGTATACTAATATATACTATATCATGAAATAAAAATTTCATTGAGCCAAATAAATTTATTTTGGGGTGACTAATGTAAGTCATTACTATGTCATGTAGACTCATCTACATACATACTCTACATTGTTGTATAATACAACAACAGTTGCAAACCTTCCTAACACTAAAATTATAATTTATCGCATATTTGCATGAAGTTGTCATTTTAATGGGACAATCCTCCCTCCATTAGGGGAGCAATATCGCTTATGAAAAGCGACATGAATTGGTGTGTAATATCTATCCACCATGTCTCATTTTAATTTTGAGAAAAATCTCAATTCATTATCTTTTTGACCTAAAAATTTGGTTTGGGCTCAAGCTATCTCCAGTGGATATCAGAAATCCAATTTTTGCACGCGCATATTTTGCGAATAGTCAAACTAGATAGTCTTCCGCCAAGTTAGGGGAGGAAACGCCTTGTAACGGCATGAATTTATGTGGAATATATCCACCAAGTCCAATGTTTCAAGCTCCCTATAAGGGAAGATTATACAAGCCCTATAACACTCTTCCCCTATAACACTCTTCATGAGGTTATACATAGATCCACATTCTTGAATTAATTTGTCCTTGAGAGACAACAAATGCTAAAAGAGGCATGGGTACCTGATATGAATAAGCTTTTTATAGCTAATGCATGCATATATTTTGAATGTGTGATAGATCTCTAATTGATGATCATTGATGATATCTCATCTGTAATAGCTACTAAATATCATCAAGGGCTGTATACTACCACGCTTCATTGTGTCGACAAATTATACTATTGGCCAAATTGGAAAGAGGCAATTCCAATAAATTTGAATATTGTAAACGTGATAATATACTTGGACTTTATCAACCCTAAAAATTACAAAAGGGTGTACAAAAAGTGAATTGAAATCACTATGACACAAGTCTCTATAAAGAGACATGGGATTATCATTCTTCTCCAAGTTTACAACTTTTCTATAAGTATAGTGTTACATATAGCTGTTATATTGACGAGAGGCTTATAGTAGGTTGTCATGGTTATTATGAAGATCTTAAAGGCAAATTGCTAAAAGTAAATCTCAAATTCTATGTGTCATTATAAGCATATTGCTTAACCAAATCCTTAGTGGATTCATATTGCCAAAGGCAAGTCCATGAATGAATGAAAGAGTTTAAAGCTCAAGCCACGGAATCAAAAAGTCTAAAAGTTCATATATACTCATTCATTTACGGTCAAAGTGACTTATTGCCTCAATGAGTACTATGATAAGGCTAAGAAATCGAATCTGTGATCATGCTCACAATGTTGCAACATATTCTAAGTTTCTCAAGGAATTTATGAAGTTATCTAGAGCTCATATTGAGCCTATATGAAATTATCAATACACAAATTGATATTTATGGCTAAGTATGCCATACCTACATTTCAATGCTCGGAATATTGTATAAAGGTAAACGTGTCAATTGTTGTTCCTTTATATTTTTATTCTTTGCTAATATCTTTATCTATAATTTGAGCATATGAAATTGGTTCTACTTGAGGTAAGATTTATTATCATAGTTTTATTGGTATTACCCTAACCTTTCGCAGTGGAATTGAAATTCATGATGAGTCCCCTTTATGCAAAGCACACATAGTCTCACCTATGTGATCGACACACCATATCCAATATACATGGTGCATGTATTTTATTACATACATGATTGAAGCTTGCAACAATCAGGGGAGATTCTCATCAAGGGGAGCATTCAAAATTATGCTACCAAGGACGCGTTGTACTCTTTTCTCCTTCTCGACCAGGTGGTTGTTTTTATCCCACCGGGTTTTGTTACCCTCGCAATGTTTTTGACGCAGGCAACATTAAGCTGGCCCAACACCATATCATTTACTGGTGGACATCCAAGGGGAGTGTTGTAAATATTATATATATGTGGCTGTCCACTGTAAATACTTATTAGTTATGTCCTTATGATGTAAACACTACTCCTATATAAAGGGGTCTAATGAGAATGAAACATACACTTCTATCTCCTCCCTACATTTTGTTTCTCTATTCTATCACTCTCTCATTCTCTAGTTTATAACAAGCATTCATTTTAGTCAATTTGTTATCTTTTTTTGAGGGAAAGGAAAATATATTCCTGTGGATCGAAAAGATCATAATGACTGCATAAGGTCATTCGAGGAGATCCAAGATCACCCATTACATTCATCGCCTCCACTGATCAGAATGCACACTTCCCAAAGGAAGATGCAAAAACTAAAATCCTAAAAAAAGGAAAAATGCTAAACACTAAAATCCAAAAAGGAAAAATGCAAAAACAACTAACAACTAAATTTATTCCTACACAACCCTAATTCCTCCGTGATCCGCCTTTGGACTGCTCGGGGACCTAAGACCTCTTGGTGTACCCCTTCCACCAAACCCCGCAGCGAATAGCTTCAAAATAGGATTGTGTTGAGTCCAGCCCCAAACAAAGCTCGCCAAGGCCCAACAAATAAAAATCCAGCCCAAGTTAGAGAGAGGGAGGGAAAGTGGGCTTGACCCAACAGCCCAACCCACTCCCACTGCCTCATCCCTACACCTGCACCAGTTCGCTACGAACTCCTAGCAAGACCGGCCAGAGTCGTTGTCACCGGTTCAGTCCTGTCCTCCCCAGATCCGTCCACGGCAAGCAGCCATCCTGGCCCACCCAAAGCTTGCCTCTGCTTCGACACTATAGCCGCTTGGATTCACTCCACGCATCCAATGCGCCTCCTGGCCGGTTACCCAAACAACAAGGCCAAACCCCACCGCCAATCGCCAGGAGGATCAGAGACCTTAGCCGCCTCTACAACCTCGAAGCCCAAATCCACAACTAGCGCCGAAATCCAAACCCGACTCGCCTTTGGCTTCAAACCCGACATCGGAAGAACCCCCCGCCACCGCATTAACGCCTCGACGACACCGCATAAGATCGACGCCGAAGACGCCCTCTAGCGTGCAAAGTTGAACTAAACCGGCATTACGTACCGCATCACGCAGAAAACCTATGCAGAGCTCGAAGTTTTCGAGCTTCTAATTTATTCTATGTATATCTAGTCAATTTTGTTATCTTAAGTTCTCACAACTAACTACTTTTCTATCACATATTTTGTAACCTTAAAATTAATTTACATGTGTTACTATTTGGACGGAAGATGGATGGAAATAAGTTAATTTAACGGAAGGGTAGCAAAAGGCTACTTTTGAAAAATATATGTGGGGCTGTGTGCTGGGCATGATTAGGCACTCGATCAGAGATTGTACGTTGTAGGTATGTCTCCGATCTCGCCAAGGTGACTAACAAAAATCACTGCTAGCCAGACTTTCAATCAGAACTTGGTTCAGGCTGAGATGTTCGGCGATGCGCCCTCACAAGCTCACTGAACACGGGCCTCCGGAGGTGTTCACGATGTGACATCTTCCCACTTCTACTTGCACTTTATTGGAAAGATATACACAGCAAAGTCCCACATCGAAGGTGAGGACTAGCCTCAATCCTCGAAAGACTATAAATAGTAGCCTAGTCTCCACAATAAAGGTAATCAACTCTTTACATTTCTTAGTTATTACTCTGTTCAGATTACGTCAGCTGACTAAAGCATCAGAGAAGTAAAACCGGACAACTCCAGTCTTTCTCTTGACACTGCTTGCCATTCTCGACAGTGTTCTCAGCGAAAGGCACCTTCTTAGCGGGTAGTCCCATCCGACATACCGCAAGTCAAATGCTTTTACCTATCAACAAATCCACCTCTAAGCAAATTCACACCTTAACAGAAAACCTATGGTAGTAAATTTACACTCAAATAAAACATAGGATAGCAAATTGGCACTAAGATAAAAAGATAGGGTACCAAATAGGTCATTAAACCTTTATTTTTTCTGTAAAACGAGTACTTTTGTAATAGGTGGCGTTTACTAGTTAGTAATTTTAAATAAGCTTTTACTGGATTATTGGCTAACAAGTTTCATGAAAAATTGTATTATTTGAATTTGATTAAATGAAAGTACCCTCTTTTCCGTAATTCTCTTGTCAGGTTAACTTCAACCCTGAAAGCAAAGACCAGTATAATGTAAGATTGGCCTTGAATATTTCTGGAATTTAATGAGTAAGCACAAACATACAATAAGCACGAGGGTCACTCCCCTTAGTTATTTTTTTCAACCTAAAATGCTATAAGACCTTCTAGAAAAACAAAGTCAACAAAAACGACGTTCTTGTGATTCTTTCTTGATTTCCTTTCAATTTCTTAATCCTCTGCCCGTCGAAACCAATGATTTCAAAATGTGAATCTGCATATATGATTCAATGTGATAAATAATTGTGTCGAGGGCTCGAGGCCAAGCTACTATCAAATATCTCAATCGATCTCATTAGTGTGATATGATTGAAAACCACAGTGATCGACAATGAGGTCCAATTCGATTGAAACGTGGGGTTTAACGTTGCTTTCAGGAATAATGTTGTAAGTAGAGGACTCCATAGCTTCCACGTCTCTCTACTCTTCATCATCGTTTTCAGTTACATCACCAGACAAGAATCAAAAGGCCAGCCAAGTGCTTCACTCATATCTTCTTCTGATTCTCCAAAATCCAACCCCCACAATTAAATGTGACAAAGCAACTTGCAACGCTGAACTACCTTCCTCTGAAATTAAAATCATGTTGAATGTGCATCAATTAGCATATGCATTGGCAATGTTGCAAAGCATGACTACATTGCTAGGCTTTGCACATAACTCAAAGATGTCCACTTGAGAAGTCCTTGAATTTTTCTACAATTTTTAGAATCATAGATGCATAATTGGGTGTCAAGGAAAATTTTATAATACATATCCGTATGTCATACACACGCTTACAAATGTGACAAAAAATCTATTGTTGGACCGTAATGCATGTCCTATTTTTTGTAATCTCAGTTCTATTAATGGTAGTTACACCACCTATAAAATTGTTACAAGTTTTTGAAGAAACTTCGTTGTCAATGTTGTAATTTTTGATTTAATTATTTGTAAATAGTGTAAATGAATATAGTAACTTTATTCTTAATGTTCTAATTTTGATTCATATAAATGAGTGTATGATAAACATTACAAGTATCATAGCTTGTTCTCAGATCGAGTATATGATCATGATCAACTTCGCTTTATCAAACTATCCTCCCGATGACCCGATCCATCATCTCTACATTCAGTAGTAGTCCTTCAATTATTGGTGAAGGCGCTTATAACTCTTTCCTACTCTTTCCTCGAAATTAAAATGCCTTGTAATGTTTTTATTTGTCTCACAAGGAACATGATCATTTATGGTACTAGAAGAGGCACTTCTATTATTTGGATTCGACGGACTAATGGGAGCATAGATTGTATCATGCAAATCAAGTTACCTGGGCTGAAGCTATAAAGTTTGAGATCTGGATATGGCATAGAAGACTAGATCATTTCTCTTTTGCTAATCTTCGGAAATTAAGACCATTTTTTCTTCTTTTTTAAGTTCTTTCATGACAAAGTTTAAGTCTTCTATCTATCTCTTATGACTGTACGGGTCCCTGAGATTCTAACGCCTGAGGCTTAAGAAATAAGATGTAGCATCCTATATATGTGTGTGCGTGTGTAAGTAAGTATGCATGTATATATATATATATATATATACAGATTTTTATCCAGAGCTTAGGCATCACTTTTGAATTTCAGAGCGTAGGTTAGGTTTAGGGACACTTTTGGGTCTCATATCCACATCTCGACCGTTCAGTTTTTAGGTACTAATGTATAGATCATGTATGCAAAATTTCAGCCAAATTGATGATCTTTAGGGTATCTAACTCACTCTAAACCAAAGGGATCGAACTGAATCTGTCAAACCTAAAACTGCATTTCAGCTTTAAAGGCAGTTATCAATGCCTTAACGACCATCAATTTGGTTGAAATTTTGCAGAGATGATCTATACAGTAGTAGCTAAAAACTGAACGGTCGAGATGTGGAAAATGCAAACCAAAAAGTGACCCTAAACCCTAACATCGCCGAAATTTCGTGAGATGCAGGCATCGCCTCGATAGGATCTCAGATATATATATATATATATATATATATATATATATATTTGCTCATCTTCCTTATCATTCACCACATTACATTTTGAATTGTCGCTTCTACTTTTTGTTTCCACCAAAAAATACTTATCAAGTGATCCAGCTAGAGATTGAGTTAATGCTTCTCGCCGCTCATTTTCTTTTCTCTTTGAGCTACAAAATTGTGTTTTCTAATAAGAGGCATCTTAATAATCGATCTTATTTGATGTGGGAAATTTTATATGCATACACAATCAATATATAAGGTTTAATTTCGTTAGTTTTCCATAAGGAGAAGGAAAATGAGTAGTTATTCATATGGAAGAAGGAAAATGAAAAGTTTATATGGAAAAGGAAAATGCCAAACAACAAAAAAAAAAACAAAAAGAAAAGAAAAGGGGGCTGGGCCACGAGTACAAAAAAATCACCTTAAGTGATTGGAAAAAAAACTGAAATGGCAGCGGCTGGGCCCCACTCAAGTCCTTAATTGATTGATTGAAAAAATTTAGAGAGAAATGAAGCGTAACGAATTCGAACCTTTGGTGGACAAGCTGCAGTACCTGACTTCCCTTCCTACTGAGCATCAGCTGAAGTTCTTTTGTTATCAAGCAAACAAATAATATATATACTTAATTTTAACTTATATGCAGAAACTCAACTCCTGAGGCCCCTCGAGAGTTTGGTGGCCCTCGAGGCGGCCAGCCTCTGTGCAGCCCCTCGTGGCCGGCCTCGCTATGACCTAGCCTCCTCTCGCTAGGGTTTACTTTCCGTGCTTCTAGAAAGCAAGAATGAATTGACCATGGATATGGACATACTAAGTTAGAATTGGGGAGGAATCTGCAACGACATCACAATTCGGGCATTGAAGGATTTGATATCCCAAAACAGCACCCCAAATTATCTTTCTTTCATGAAACCAAAATCAGCAATATCGTGGCCTTTAACGATCTTCGCTTACGCTTTGGTTTTTCTCTATGCTAAGGAAGTGTTGAGTGTAGGACAGTTCGGTGGTTTGGGCATGTTCGAATGATAATGTGAAGGTGGAGGTGGGTAAAACATCACAAAGATCATATTGATATTGAGGTTCATGGGGGTCCTGGAAACCTTCTAGGTGGAGACTTAAGGTGTTTTACAAAATTTTGCTCGAACGGTGTGATAGAGACAAATCATGGTAGCTTTTATGCGATTTGAGTGATTTGGATGCCCTTCCTTAGGTAGTTATCGTGGATTTTAACAAAATCCTTAATAGCAAAGTGAGAAGAAGGATGGTCCCATTAGGGCCGAGCCGCAGATTCGTGGTTTTAGGGAAGCCCTAGGGTATGGGGATTTGCTTGATCTTGGGGTTTTGTGGGCCTCAGTGACTTGGTGGAATTCAAATCGAAGTTACGGTTGGACAGGGCTGTTTGTATGCCGGCTTGGTGTGATATCTTTGGTTTTACACGCTCAAGCATCTCCCACCAAGTGATTCCGATCATGTGCCAATACTACTACAAGCTAGTAATCGTCTCTTCCTAAACGAATCTGCCATCATCGCTTCAAATTTGAAGCACATTGGTTGCAACATGAATAATGTGATGGCGCTTGTACACCAAGCCTCGCGCATGATGTGTCCGGCTTTGCCAATGCATCAATTATCAAAGAAGATAGCTTATACTAGAATGCATTTGGACGGTTGGCAGAGGAAGACGGCCAAGGGCGTGACTGATGCAAATGTTAGGGGGTCTCGAAATGTGATTATGGAGAAGAAGCAATTGTCTCAACGCCTCCAAACCTTATTATCTCAAGAAGAATCATTCAAGCGACAGAGATCGAAAAGTCACTTGGTTGAAGGAAGGTGATCGTGAACATGGGTAATTTTCACCGTATAGGCAGTAAATAGAAAGAAAAGAAAATATTATACATGATCTTTTTAATGAGGTGGGTGAGTGGTGTGAGGATGATGAGGGGTTGGAAGCGTGTGACTTCCTACTTTTCTAATATGTTCAAAGCAGGTGACATAGATGTAGAGGCCATGGGTGCTACATTAGAGGCTACTCAACCATGTGTTTCTAAAACTATGAATGAGCAATTGTGTGCTCAATACTCAAGAAGAGGTTCGTGTGCCTTATTTCAAATGTACCCAACTAAATCGCCATGGCCGGATGGAATGCCTCCTCTCGCTCTTCCAACACTATTGGGAGTCAATAGGAGATGAGGTGATCGCTAGCTGTTCAGAGCTTTTACACTTTCGGGTTAGTTAGCTGCTATTTACAAATTAATTTCTACACATGTTTGTCTTATCCTAAAAGTGAATAATCCGTGCATATGTCTGATTTAAGGCTTATTGCATTATGTAATGTAATCTACAAGCTTTGTTCAAAAAGTCCTAGCAAACAGGTTGAAGTTGATTTTGCCGTAATTGATTTCTCCATATTAGAGTGCTTTTTGTGCCCGGGTGGTTAATTCATCGACAATATACTTGTCGCTAATGAACTTGCTCATTTTGTTCATAACAAAAGGGATAGTGGTGATGGGTTTATGGCTCTTAAACTAAAGCTGAGCAAAGCCTATGATAGATAGAATGGAATGGGTTTTCCTTAGGAGGGTGATGGATGTGTTTGGTTTTGATCTTGTATGGATAGAGAGGGTGATGCAGTGTGTTTGTTCACGATATTTTTTTTTTTATGCATGCTAGGCCTCGGGTTCATGTTATTCAGTAGAGTGATTACACGATTTCTATGCATGTAATTGTATCTAAAAACACGAGAATTAAGCAAATCCCCATGTCAATTATTATGTAATTAATCCATTTTATTTATTTTGTAGAAAATAAGCGGAGTTATGGAAATCAAGTGAGAAAAATGAGACTTAAATTGGAGCTAATTGAAAGTATGTGACAAAAAGGATCTAAAAGTCATTGGTTTGAGCTCGGGGAAAGCAGAAGAAGAAGAGAAGAAAATGGAAGAAAAGAAGAGAATTAGATATAATAAATATATGGAGGAACAACGCAGCAGCACAATGTTAATTAACTAATTAACCAATTGGTTAATTAAGGTTGCAGCCAACACAGCACGTGATCAAATTCCTCCTAAATTATTCAATCAGTCTGGTTTTGACACGTGGCAGTCCATAAGTCCACATACCCTATTCTTCTTTCTTCCTTCATGATAGCCGAGAGCATATATATATATACATACACAATTCCGCCGGACAGGAGATATCCCTCCACCAGAATCATTTTCTTCAATTTATCTCCTCCAACAGCACCGCATCAGACCTCATTTCCTTCTACACACCTCTTCACCAATTTTCTCTCCTCACCAAGATTCACATCTCCTCACCAAGATCCACCTCACCAAAATTCACCTCTACCAAGATCTACCTCACTAAGATTCCATCTTCTCATCAATTCCACAAATTTCAAAGGGAAGCCCAAGCATCAAGAACTTCATCACCATTAAATTTGGGTAAAAGTGGGGAGCCATAATTGTTACTAGCCATAATTGCTTTATAGCAATTTGTGGTTTGTTCTTGTTACTCCTATTTCTCTTCACTTTATTTCTCGATCTTTTAAATTATGTATATTGATGTTTGTTTAATGATGGGTAGTGAGTAGATTTGTTGTTGGGGGCTAGGGTTGTGTGCCCTAGTCCAAATCTTGTGTAAAAGATGCTTATTTTAATGTAATGATGCAATTTTCATATGATGGATGCTTATATCTATTTTGTTGGGTTAAAATACATGTCTAGGAGCCTAGTCAACTCTAGGGTGTGTATTTTGAGCATGTCCAGGATGGAGTTAGAGGCTTGACCCTCTAATTCCTAAGCTAGAAACCTTCAATTTCGTATTCGAGGGGTTATAAGCATGGTGATTTACACCCGCTGCGTGAATGCGCGGGCGTCGCTAGTAGTCTAATTCCTCGATCTTTAGGCCTCTTGATGTGAATTAGAGACCCTTGAACCGGCTCTAATTCATGCCAAGTGAGTTCCTCACGACCCTTGAACCGGAGTAGGAATACTATGAAAGGGAATTTCGATCCTTGAGCCTTGAACCGCCTTGGATACTTACTATCCGCCAAAATAGGAAATTTGCATCTACATTAGATTAGCTTCCGCACATGAGATTTGAATGAAGGAACCTCCCTAGCACCCACATTCTCATTATATTGTTTACACTTTTCTAGTTTAATTTCTTTGCATTTTTAGTAATCGCTTTACATTTTATTACTTTTGTTAAGTTCAAATCAACTCTCAATCATTGAATCCATCGACTCATTGTGCATATTCACCTTGAGGCTACAAGTTAGTGGCTTTGAATAGGCTTGGTGTGAGCTAAGCCGAGCATTGCCAAGGCTTGGTGCCTTGATTGTTTATAGTTTTTATTTTATTTTATTATTATTATTTTTTTTGTATGCATTCAAGTTGTCCTAGAGCCAATTATCTCGGTTAGGTCCAACACCTAATCCCGAGGTACGCATAAACTAAGGTCTAAATACTTCCCTTTACTTGACACGCATTCGTGACGCTTGCAGAGTTTATGAACCAAGTCATAGAGGATTAAGGCAAGGTGACCCTTTGTCCCAATATTTATTTCTAATTGGGGCAGAGGGCTTCGGCCTTATTGCAGCAGAAGCAAGAATTGGGATTGCTCCTGGGATTGAGATTTGTAGTGAAGCCCTCGGGTGAATCATTTACTATTTACTGATGATAGCATGCTTTATGCTAATGCTACTCTGGAGGACTATTACCAGATACAGGATGTTATTGAAACATATGGTAGGGCTTCAGGTCAGTTTGGTTAACTTTGATAAAAGCTCTGTTGTTTTCAGTAAAATGTTTCAGATGTTAAGTGAAAGATGAGGTGTCCAGCCTAGTTGAGGTTTTGACTTCCCATGAAAAATATTTGGGTCTTCCAACATATGTAGGGAGGAAGAAAACTACTACCTTCCATTATATCAAGGAGAATTTGTCCAAGAAGGTTTCCAATTGGAAAGGAAAAATTTTGAGTGCGGTGCAGGTAGAGACATTCTCATCAGAGTGGTGGCACAAGCTCTTCCAACTTATGCAATGAGTGTCTTCCAATTAACAAAAAATTTCTGTGAGGATCTTAAACAACTTCGTGCAAAGTTCTGGTAGGGAAGTACTCTTTGATAAAAGGAAAAATTCGCTGGAAGACTTGGAAGGCTTTGTGCAATCCTAAAGGAGGAAGGAGGGGTAGGTTTTTGAAGCTTATCAGAATGTAATTCTGCTATGCTGGCCAAACAAGCATGGCGTGTGATCAATAATCCTCAATCGCTGATAGTTCGACTCTTTAAAGCTAAATGTTATCCAGAAGGTTCCTTTTGGACAGCTTCATCCCATGCTTCTCCTTCTTATTCTTGGAGGTGTATCTTTTCCACAAGAGATTTGATAAGGAAAGGCACTTATTGGCAAATAGGTGATGGGGCATTGGTGAACATATGGAGAGATTCGTGGATTCCTGGGGTGCCAGATTGTAAGCCTAGAGAAGGTAATTTGGCTATGAATGAAGTCAATATGGTGAGTGATTTGATATGTCATACAGGGGTTTAGGACATTAATCTAATTCAGTTGACAAAGCTGGAAGCAATCTTATCAATTCCTCTATCATCTAGGGAGGTGCATGACAGGGGAGGTTTGGAGGCTTGAAAAGAATGGCAAATTTTCGGTAAAGACTGCTTATCGATACTATTTCTATTTCTTCTTCTAAGAGTTCTTTTGAGCTGCGGTTGGGATGAGTTTTTGAAAAAGCTGTGGAAGATTGTCATTCCTAATGTAGCCAGAGTTCATATATGGCGGGTGTGTCACAATATCCTCCCATCTTTGGAGAGATTAGTTTCGAAGAGGGTTGTGTTGGATTCCATGTCTTGTCTGTTGTGCATACAGGAGTTGGAAACAACATTGCATTTGTACTGTGACTGTCAGTTCACTAGACAAGTGCTGCAAACACATGGGGTGTTATCACAGGTTTGTTATAATCCTCATTTTGTTCATTTGGATCTGCTTGGAATGGATTAGCTCTTGTGCTAGAGAATTATCTTTACAGTTACTTGGTGAGTTGGTATACCTTCTTTGGGGGTGGAAAAGTGGAAGAACGAAATAATCGAAGTTTGGGAAAATAAAGTTGGTACAGTTGTTGAAGTAGTTATCATGTCTATGTTAAGGCTGCATGAATTTCATTATGCAAAGAAAGTTTGGGAATAATGGAGCTGGTACTACTAGAATGACTCGGTGGGTTGCTCCCTCTATGGGTTGTTTTAAAGTCAATGTAGATGGCTCTTTCTTTCAAGCATCTAAAAAAGGGAGCACTAGTTTTGTTGTCGAGGATTGGCAGGGCTCATTTATAGCAGGCGAATGTAAATCTCTTTTCGGGTTTACTATCACCTGAACATGCGGAAGCTGTAGCTTGCAAACAGGCCATTGAGTTTGTAGTTACAAATCATTATTTGCCAGCTATTGTGGAGACCGATTCACAATTGGTGTTTAGACAATTGCTTAACCAAGAGGGGGAGTAACTTGTCCATCTTCGGAGGTATTTATGATGATATGGAGTCCATTTTGGAGGCTCATGCAAACCTGTGTGTGTAGTTCATACAATGAGAAGTGCTAATAGGGTGCCACATTTGATGGATGCTCATACTAGGAACTCTCCCTGTGGATACTTTTTATTTTTCTTCCCTTCTTTTTACAAGCTGCATTAGCAGCTGAAGTTGTGTAATTTTCTACACATTTTTATCAATAAAGTCTAACCTCCTTTCCCTAAAAATGACCAAGTTTAA
Source organism: Dioscorea zingiberensis (assembly GCA_026586065.1). Classification (NCBI taxonomy): domain Eukaryota; kingdom Viridiplantae; phylum Streptophyta; class Magnoliopsida; order Dioscoreales; family Dioscoreaceae; genus Dioscorea; species Dioscorea zingiberensis. Next base: position 132,052 of record JAGGNH010000103.1, on the reverse strand, counting down.
GTGTGAAACGTGTGAGTTGGCAAAGAGCCATCATACTTCTTATTGTCCAAGCATTCACAAGAGTACAATGCCATTCATGGTAATTCAAACCCATGTTTGGGGTAGGCTACAATAGAATTTTTAATAGGAATTAACCTCATATAGTACAAATATAATTGTGTCAGCTTTGGTTAAGTTTTTATCGGGTTTATTATGAACACTCAACCGAAAAATCGCGACCGCAACAAGCGCCGTTAATTTTTGTCGTGGTTCGGTTTGGTTCAATACAAAATAGCAGTTTCCGGTTTCAAAATGTCCACCCCCTGGTTTGGGGGCTTATGTAACGCCCCAAGCCGCACCTCATCAGCCTTAAGCATGTCACAAGGTGTGCAGTCTCTAAAACATAAAACCAAACGCTTCGGTTTACATTCTAGAGGACCGCTAGGCATTTTGTTTGAAAAACTTTTCGTAAAACACAAATGAAGCTACCAATATTTTTGAGGTGAAAATCCTTGACTCGCTTAAGTTCAATTTGTTCGCCCGTACTTGAAAATGAATGCCCACTCGAGGAGGCACAAGATTTAAGGACTAGGAATTTAACTACGTTTGACCCAAGAATTAGGGACACAAAGTTCGAGAAATAGAAAGCATAATAATAAAGCCCAAGGCTGTTTACCAAACTTGTTCGCAAGACACCCAAATTCGGCCCGCCATTGTCCCGTCACCAAATTACGCGACTACAAGCCCATACCGTTGTAGGGGTGAGCTTTCGGCCCTCGCAGCCCTCTATGAACTCTACCTCAACTAGATTTAAAACCAATAAACAAATATTTGGGCTGCCCAAGATGAAAACATATTTAAACCAAATATTTTAAAGGAACGACAAACTTTAATGTTTTTCAACTTGAAAACTCATGCATGATGCTTAAATAAATACGCAAGCCAAATCCAAGTTTTACTCGATGGCCTGGGTCCCATAGACCCACTACAACGACCTTACCTCAATTTAATTTATCACCGTGTAAGCGTAGCGAGAGCCCGCTACCTAGCTACACACACCGACGGGTCGTCATTGCGATCGCTTCATCGTCCACCGCAGTGTAAATCTAACCCTCCTGGAGGTTTTGGGGATCGAACCCAAGGAAGTCGAGCCACCCTTCGGCTCTCGAAGCCATCACATTTCTCACATGGTTTTGGTTAGTATGCATTGCATTTGAACATAACCAAAACCATACCAACTAACGTGGCATCATTTAATAACAATTTAAGAAAATCACTAACCGAGGAGAGTCCTCAATCCCTACCGGATTCCGATGCTTTCTATCACGCACTGAGAGTCGCTAACCTTCGCTCCTCGAAAGTAACTGGAGTCCTAGATTCGGCTATTTCGATAGTTAATAACTTTGAACGCTTAAACGAAATCTCAACGATTAATATATATCGTCCAAACCAACTTTTCCTGGTTTGACCAGAAGTTGACCTAGGGTTGACCACTTTGACCATTTGACCATGTTTGACCAACATCGACCCTTTTGACCAAAAGCTGCGACAAGTTCGATAATTAATTTTAAATTATCGAACATTTCCCCGAGGTTTACGGTATTGACCATATATATATTGAGTGCACCAAATTTACTAAGGTCACCCAATGTATCAAACCGTGAAATGCACAAGCAAAACCCATAACGATTTTACCAACAAAAGATCCCAATTCTACTTCTACACACAGCAAGTCGATGGAAAATACTAAGGACACCCACTGTTTTATTCCAACTTTTATGCAAGGTGTACCCAAAACCACTATGGACACCCAAGATCAACTCGACCAATTCTTAAACTTTTTATAGCCATCTCAGAACAACCTGCCCTAGCCACCTTAGCAAGGCACTAACTCACAGAACCATAAACAACCTCAATCTACCACCTAATTTCCCCAATTCAAAACTAATACCAAGTACTAATCTGGAACACAAAATTAACAAAATCACCATTTGACACACTGCCATAGTACAAGCTTGGAAATCACAATCTACTCAAATCGAAGCACACCACAACTCATCCAATCTGTCCAAAAGTGCCAAAGAACAGAACTTCAAGTTTTTACCTTCAATGGTATAATTCGCAGGAGCAATGCTACTGATGAAGAACACGGCAACCATGATTCTCCCACTTCCCTCAACTATCTTCCAAAGCTTGTAAGTTCCAGCCTAATCAACTCAACCCAACTAGCAACCCAACTAGCAAATGGGGATGGAACGATTACTCCTTCGAGTTCTAGAGCCAGACTTTCTGTTGAAGACGAACCACGAAGGGTAGGACAGCTGCCTGCGTCGGTGACGGCATGGAGACCGAGAGGAACCCAGAAACTCAAATCGTCAAAACTGAACCCAATTCGACAACTAATTGAACAGACTTGAAGAACATGACGAGGAGAGGAGGTTTCATACCCCAGATGGCTCAAACGGTGGCCGGAGTCGCCGGAAAGCACCACAGAACCGCCAGAGCAGGCGCTGCTTCTCACCGTCAATTCTCCCTCGCTTGTTCGGTGCATGGGCGATCGAAGACCACAGGCGTGACGGCGACGACGAGACGAAGTTTCTGCCGGTGGTCCACCGCCTGGTTACGGCGCCGGAGGATGGCGCTCTGGTCGGGTTTCTTTCTCGGGTCGGCGACGCCGTTTCGGACCAGAAGCTCTAAGCTTCTCTCGATCTTTCTGGTTCTTCCATCTGACCAAACACCTATATATAAATTTATCCAAGTAACAGTGAACGGCCACGATCAAGCGGTGTGTGGATGGATGGCCAAGATTGCACCGCGGAAATTTCTTTATTTAAATGAATTTCCATAATTTCCAAACTTCGAAATTCATTATAAACACTTCGGGTGTCGAAAAATCTTCCGAAAATTTCCACGAACTTCGTCAAGTAGGTCGTGTACTTCATCATCCAACCCTCAAATTGAGGTTTTCACTTTATGAAAATTTCTGAAAATTCCCTCGAATACCTTGACACTCATCGAGATCGTTAAATAATTTCAGGCGTCACGATCTCCATTAAGCTCGGCTTACACATTTTTCGGGGCTCACAGCTTATACACCATTGCGTACATTAGAACCCCATGCAGTCATCTTTGAGATAAGCAACAATAACGGTCCGTTTGCACAAACTCAAAAGGACACCACAAGTTCCGTTAATTATGAAAATTGCCACAAGCTGTCATTTTAATTTTCTCCCATAACCAAACCGTTGCCAAATCTATTTCCTCCCAAAATCATAACCCTATCTTCCATTTTTGTGAAGCTAGGCAGCCAAGCAAGATGACAAAGTTAGAAGCGGCAAAGCTAGGGCCTTGAGAGCAAGGTGTAAAAGGTAAGGTTTGGTCATAGCACCGCAAAAAGCTCTGATGAAAGCAAAGGCGATTGAAGCAAGGGTTTGGTCCTGGTCTACAAATCCACTGTTGAGCAAGGCGGCAAACCTAGAGATTGCTCACAGTTTGCAAATCCATGGAAGTAAGTGCAAGGTCATTATCATTTAACATGAGTAGCTTTAGTTTCTAAGGATCAATCGCTTTAGTTTTTGAGATTTTGTTTTGTTCTTATGAAAATTGATGAGTTTGTTATTAAGAATGGTAAAAACTAATTTTATGAATTTATTGAGAGTCAATAGCATTAAAATCGCAATATGTGCAATATGGAACCTTTAAAGATTAGTGGCTTTTAGTTTCTAAGATTTGTTTTGTCTCGATTGAAATTGATGAAAATTGTGATTACAAATAGTAACAAAAAATAATTTTATGAGCTTATTGAGAGTTAAGCGTCATTGAAATGCTGCAATACGCATTACAATCAAGGATTATATGGGTCTTTAAAGATGAGTAGCTTTTAGTTTTTTGAGGGTTGATAGCTTTAGTTTATGAATTTTGTTTGTTCTGTTGGAAATTGATGAAAATTGTGATTAAAAATATTTAAAAATAAATAAATTTTATGAGCTTATTGAGAATTGGTAGTGTAGATTTAGTTTTGAGGGTTAGTAGCTTTAGTTTCTGAGTTTTATTTTTTTGCTGGAAATTGATGAGTCACTTGATCAATAAGAGTGAAAACAATTAAACTTTTCTTATGAGCTTATTGAGAGTCATTAACATTAAAAATGCTACAATATGTGCAGTCTATGATTATATATATAGTCTCTCTAAAGATCGTAGAGTTCAAGTTTCTCGGTGGGCTTTTGTTTATGAGATTTGTTTTGTCGATGGAAAATGATGAGTTTAGTGATTAATAATAGTACAAATATGAGAGAGTCAGCTGTAATAATATTAAATGTTGCAATATGTGCAATCTAGGATTATATATAGGGAAAAATTCTACCAGCGATTGTCGACACTTAGGACTTTCAAAATGATACCTGAACTTACAAAGTTATCAATGTGATACCTAGACTCATTTTTTCGTATCAACATCGTACTATGACCAATTTCCGTAACGGCCCTCGCGGACGGAAATTGGCCGTAGGTATCACATTGATACAAAAAAATGAGTCCGTGTATCACATTGATAACTTTGTAAGTTCTGGTATCATTCTCAAAGTCCCTAAGTGTCCGCATGACCGCTGGTGAATTTTTTCCCTAATTTGTAATGCATGATGCACGCGTGAGTCACTTAATGAAGACAAAAGGACCGATTTACCCTCAAATTCTTTCTTTTTCTTTTCTTTTTCTTTTTCTTTCTTTCTTTCTTTTCTTTTTCTTTCTTTCTTTCTTTCCTCTTCTTTTCTAGTTTCTTCTTCCCGATTTGAATCATCAAGATTCAAATCATCTTGCTCGTCCGATTCCCACCGCCGATCACGATCAAACACCACCGCTAAGGCCTCAATCCACCTTCATGCACCACTACAAATGTTTACGGGTTCCCCAACTTCAAATCCTATAGCAAATTGAAATTGTGCATCGAGGCTTCACCGCTCACTCCGAAGTTCATCCTCACGCCGCCGCCAATGACTTGACCACCACCACTCTCGCTCTCTCCTCCCCACCCCTTTTATACACCATTGATCGTAAACTCGCATCTCCCAGCCCTCCACTCTCAAATCACAGCCCAATCCCACCCTCCATCCTCCTTCGCTCCCCGACATGCAACACCACCTCCACACCATCCTCACCGCAACTTCATCGGTTTAGCCGACAACCCGACTCTAGCCCAACTTCGATCAGAGGCAATTTTAGGCAGATAAAGATTAACAACTTCGGCCTCCACACCATCCTCACCGCGAGAAAATTTGAGTATTCTTATTCACCGGCCTTCGCTAATTCACCGCTACCCACCATTGTGCCTCACGATTAGTAGACAAAGAACCTCGAGCCTCCACCATCCGAGAAATTGAGGTTCACGCTCTCTGCGTGTCCGCTGGCGGATATCGCATCGCCGGAGAAAATGTTGTATGAACATAAATTTAGTTTGGGTTCCACGGTGGCGACTAGTCGAGCTCGTTGATTGGCGCCTTGGCTTTCTTGATTAGCCAATCGACGCACCTTGCTAGAATTTGAGTAAAGTATCAAAGCCGTCCCGCATGTCGTAGGGTGAATGGCCGGTGTGGGCGGCGAGCACGATCTTTGCGGTCCACTGGGGCCTTTGGTGGTGCAAACCTTAACGTGGCGGTCCTTCCTACCGGTGGTCCTTAGAATGTGGCCTTGAGCCTCCACGATTTCGCTAGCGGTGGAGGAAGAAGCAGTCCTTATCCCCAAACCCAATCGAGAAGCGGCGGAGGGACGGCGTTATTGTGCGGTGGTGGGGTTGTTGTGAAGTCAAGTCATTGGCGGCGGCGTGCGGGGATGAACTTCGAGTGAGCGCGTGAAACCTCAATGCACAATTTCAATTTGCTGCTATAGGATTTGAAGTAGGGGAACCCGTAACATCCGTGGTGCATGTAGGTGGATTGAGACGGAGCAGGCCCGGCGGTTTTGATCGGCGTCGGCGTGGTGGAATCGGACGAGCAAGATGATTTGAATCTTGATGATTCAAATCGAGGGAAGAAGAAACCGTAAAAGAAGAAGAAGAAAGAAAGAAAGAAAGAAAGAATAAAGAAAAAGAAAAAGAAAAGAAAAGAAAGAAAGAATTTGAGGGTAAATCGTCATTTGTCTTCATTAAAGTGACTCACGGGCATCGCAGACGCGTAAAATTGGAAAACTTCACCAACGGTGTCACGGACGCAGGGACTTAGATGATACGAACTTACAAAGTTAGTCAATGTGATACACGGACTCATTTTTCATATCAGTGATATTTACGGGCCACCTCCGCCACGGAGCCGCTACGGAAATTGGTCATAGGTAACGACGCTGATAATAAAAAATGAGTCCGTGTATCACATTGATAACTTTGAAGTTCAGTGATCATTCGAAAGTCCCCTATGTCCGTCCAGACACCGCTGGTGAATTTTTCCCCTTTATATATATAGACACTCAAAACATGCTCAGCTTTTAGTTTCGAGAGGGTCACTAGCTTTAACTTCATGACTTTTATTTGTATGTGTAACCCTATGTGTATTTGCAAGCTCATGTTTATGTTTTATTTTTAGGGGTCAATAGCTTTAGCTTCATGAATGCATTTGTTTAATTGCATAAGGTATTCAAATATTTATTTTTTTCCATCATTTTTCTATGACTTTTCTAAGTAAGACTTTATAATGTTTCTTGAAATCATGCGTTTTAATTGATACATATGGAAAACTGAATAAAGGGAGGTGGGAGAAAAAAAAATATAGAATTTATGGACCATACTTGGGTCTCAATAGTTTTAATTTGATAAATAAGCACTTTATTAAGCAAAGTTAAAATAAATAGGATTCTAAGCGCCTTGGTGTGAGCAAATAGCTTTTAACATATTGTAATGTAAGTGCAAGCCTATGATTCTGTGGAACAAAGTAAGGGTCAATAGCATTAACTTTATAATTTTTATGTGTAACATTTGTATATGTAATCTTAGGATTTGTTGAACTTTACTTTGAGGGGTTAGTAGTTTTAATTTCATGATTTCATGATTGCATTCGCTTGATTACATAAGGTTCAGCTCAAATTGGCTTTTTGTTTTTCATCATTAGTTTATGATTTTTCTTATTAAGAGTTTATAGTGTTTCCTGAAATTATGTGTTTTTAATTAACATTTGTAACTTGAAATAAAGTTTGCATTCCATTGACTTATATCATAGCTTATACAAAGTTTAATATGTCAATAGAGAACATTACTAAACTTATTGAGGGTCAGTAGTCTACTATCAATATACTTAGAGTATCTCCACTTAGCTTCCCTATAATTTCTCTATTATAGGAAGCAAAATTAAAGTCTCTAAAAAATTCTGCTCCAACTCCAACAGATTCTCTATTTTACAGATTCCATAATTGTTCCCTAAATCCTTCCCCAAAATTTTACAGATTGCTGTAAATATAGGGAATTTTGTTTTCTCTCTCATCACTATCTCTATTTTTAGGGATAATTATAGGGAATCTGTTGGAGCAAAATAGCCAAATTTTTCCTAAAATGGAGAAAATCAAGATATGGGGAAGTTGTTAGAGCTTGCTCTTATTGAGGGTCAGAGAGCTATAGTTTCTAATGCTTTACTTTGCCCCTGTGTTCATGCTTTCTTAGCTTTGCTTGCTTTGGATCAGCTGTATAAAAAATAATGAAACTGCATAATTGTATGCTGTCACGCAGATATTTCATGTAAAATAATAACTAACACAACTTTCATTTTTGGAAAATGATGCTTGAAAGGTGGTGGACGCCTATCGTCACACATGGTGAACACATAACTTCCAAAAAGAGAGTCAATTAGACAGACATTACAAAAGACATGGAATAGAGCTTGAAGGGGAAACCAACGGAAATGGGAAAGCGAATGCTAGAGAGAATCTTCCACTATGAAGATAGCTCAACTTCAAACAAAGCTGAGATTCAAAATAACATAAGTTTACACAACTACTAAAGATATAGTGACTGGTTTAATAATCAAGTTCAAAGATGTAACATTATCTTCTAGATACTACTAGATTTTTTTTTGGTGAGAGAGATACTACTAGTTAAATTGAAAGAACATTATCTTTTGAGACACTACTAGATAGATATATTGCAAGAACTATTAATATTAGGGAGTGAAATCTACACTCACCATTTTACAATCCACACTCCTCCTTTCTTTTCTTGGTTGAAATTTTGATAAAGAGACAAAATTCAAGTTGTAAAAGTGAATTGCAATTGGTCTACTCCATTTCATTTCATAGTCCCTTTATATAGAGAGAAAATTACAGCGGAAATATCAATTACAATGATGACATTAAATGCCGATTGATCCGTAATCCTTGCTACGATTGATGGTAATCGCTAATTCCTTGATTCCCTCTTCGTCACTACTTTGACGAAGGCACATATGATGCTTTTCCTTTTAACACAATTCACTTAAGACAAACTTTATGTTTCTAAAAAGGAAACATGGAGTGCGTAATTGTAAAATGAGGAATGTGGATTTCACTCCCTTTAATATTTTGTTTCACATTTAACTATGAACACAAGATGAAATGTTAAATAAATGTTAATCTACTAGAATAGAATATGCAAGAAATTGCTCCACTTTTATGAGCTGCATTACGAAACCCATGTTTCATGAAAGCGGTGGAGGCTTACTTCCTCCTGGCTCCGCTATTGACGCTTCGACGTTGTTCTTTTATTTCGAGAAGGCTAAGCGCAAGTATCATTTTGCGTGGAGAGGCCTAGGTCACGACTTACTCTAGAGACTGATCGGCTTAAGCTCGATTTGTGAAGGCAAGCGGATATGCCCTTTCATGGTGGCTGGAGTAGCTCTCACACAAGGTGGATTGGCTCTCTACGGCGGTGGTGCTCGTACTGGCAAAGGGATTTGGTAGTGCAGCCTTGTCGGGTCCTAAAGCAGACTAGATTTGGGCGACGCAGGCTTGGTGTACCAATACGAGGCTCCGCTCTAATTTCTTCCTATGACCGGAAAGGCGCAGGCCGCAATCGGGCCTAAGTGCCGGAATGATAGCGTAGATGGCGTTAGAGTTGTAGAAGCTCCGCTTAACTCTCTAGGGTTCCCATGCTCTCCCGGCCCACCATCGCTTGGGTGAGGGCAAAGGGGAGTTAGGGTCGGGCTTTTGGGCATAAGCTCACTTCCCAACTTGATTTGGGCTGGAGTTGGTCCCGGTCTCTTAGCGGGCTTGTTGTGGACTGACTCAACATGACCCTAAAACGAGCCTCGACACTTGCATTGACGGGTGAAAGGGTACACCAATATGGTCTCTAGGGCTCAAGCTAATCAAGGCAGATGAGATTTAGGGTTACCCTAAGAATAAATTTAGTTGTTAGTTTTCCATGCATTTTTCTTTTGGATTTTAGTTTTCCATTTTCCTTTTTGGATTTTAGTTTTTGCAACATCCTTTTGGATGTTAGCCTAACTCTTTGTGCAGTCAATTGAGCAACAAATGTAATGGGTGATCTTCAGATCCCCTAGATTAACCTTTGTACGGTTGATCTTTTGATCACCGGAATATAATCCATTCCCCTCAAAAAAAAAAAAAAAAGATGATGAAATGTTAAATGTGTTTTGTAAAGTATATAAAACTGCTCACACTCATAATAACTACTATGCAAAAGTACTATTCTTTCATGTTACTGTATGCAGTAGATTGGCCAAAAGATAGTTTTATGACATTAAAAAGAAAATAAATAAATAAAAAGAAAAAGGATGATGAAATGTTAAAATGTGTTTTGGTAAAAGATAGTTTTTATGACATTGAATAGTAAGTGAATTAAAAAGCAGATTCCCCATGAAGCTTAAATTGATTCGACTAAAAAAAATAAAGGATCAAAGCTCAAAAGTGCAGGAACAAGAGAGAAAAACTTATAGAATTCGAAAGGAATAAAAATTACCCAAATATGATCAAGGGTATTTTTATAAAATAGCATTTAACAGAACAAATAAAAAAAGGTCTCTCTCTCTCTCTCTAAAAACCTTGACGGCAGTGTTTGTTCTCTCCCTACCGAAGCGTTGTCGCCGGCCTCCGGCCGCTAAGCGCTTTGGCCCGAGAGAGAGGATGTCGATTCGAGTAGTGGAGGGTTTCGGGCAGCGTGTATGGTCCAGTGGAGGGAGGATGGGTCTTCGCTTCCTAGTTGGGTGGATCGATCTCGACCGTCCCCCGCTTTGGATCGGAGGTGATGGCAGAGGAGGAGCAAATGGGAATGAACTTGACTTTTCGGGCGGTGGAATTTGGAGTCACCGATCCCGTGATTTGGCCACGGGTACGATCGGGACAAATGGCGGCTGTCAGGCGATCCCGGAAGCGGATCTATCTCGCGGTTTGGGATCTTGTCGGGCCGCCAACTTGGTGTAGGAGTTGTTTGTCGCGCGTGACAAGGCTGGTCGTAGGCGGAGGGATTTGGCTCGACGGGCGTATTGTCATGTGGGCGGCGGTGTGGTGGCTGGGCGGCTCACCGGGCGGAATGGTTGCTCGCAGCCGCTTGCTTTTCCCCGGGGATGTGGTGTTTCCGGGGCCGGCCTTTGTTCTTGGTCCCCTCTCGAGGTGGTCTTCTTGTTTCCTCGCTGCTTAGTTTGTCATTGTTTGGTTCTTAGTTATTGTCTTGTTGAAAATAAGTCCCTCCCTCTTGTGATAGCAGGGTTTGGGTTTGGAGTGTTTCTTTGTGCGAATTCGAATATCAGCGCCATTGTTATGGTGTCATGAATTGGGTCGCTTCCGCCAAGTTTGTTATGGTCCGGTCTTTTGTCATTCACATTTCCAACATCAATCACATTTCCATATACTCAAGTTTGTCATTCTCATACCTTGCTCCTTTTATTTTACCTCATACCGGGCTCACATCCCAACTACGTCCTGCAATCCGTGGAGGAGCTTTGGGTGGCAATACTTGTTCAGATTCAAAGAACAAATAAAAGCATACGCCAATAATTGGACTTGATCAAGTTTAGAAAATAGATGCAAACACTTTGGGCAATATTTCAATGAACAGGATTCACTTAATAACACAACAAATGAATATACACAGCTTTTGAAAGTGAATCCATCAATCAATTCAACACCGTATGAACATATAACAGTTAGACTTGAAAAGATGATGAGACAAAACACAACAATCGAAATCATGCGAGAGAAATCAAATAAACTAGACTCGACAAAATACCCAAAGAAGAATCCAACATTAATAGCAATAAGCACAATTGTAACCAACCACCCGGATTCACTAAACAAAGCAATGAAAAGCGACCAAATCGAAGTGAATCCATAATTTATCAATAATATTCAAAGGACTGAGGAAAACCGCGATAAACTACAATTTCAATTACAAAGACAAGTCGGAACTTAAGTCAACCTTTTCAAGAACGGATAACGATTTTCGGATTAAGGGATCCCAAAGGAAGAACAACAATAGTTCCGACTAACAACAAGTCAAAGTTCGGGGAATAACTCTAGAGTCATTTATTTGTCACAAGTTGTATTGGGTAATTAACAACTTTCAACTTCGTATACATTAGGGGATCCGGTGGCGGTCGGGCCCCTAAGCGTGTGAAGAGTTGTAATTATATGAACACACACTTTAGCAACAATCCTTTCTAATAAACCTTTTACCCCTCTCAACCAAGAAGTGAACCAAATTTCGTAGTAAAAGAAATTCCTAAAATCTGCCACGCGTAAAGACAAATCAAGATTCTAGATCGAACTTTGAAAAAGTGTTTTAAATCGAGTGGAAGGTTTTGTTCGAAAACCCTCAAATGTAAAAACCCCTCGATAAAACTTGCCTTTCGACAAAAGGTATCTTTTGACAAATCACACTTGAATCAAGTCCTGCTCGGTTTTAAACACGTAACATAATAACCACGAAACCTTTTGCTTTTGAGGACTTCCGATCTTCAAAACCGAAGTCAAACAGTTTTCAAACAATAAGGAGAAGTTCTCACAACTTTCCAAGTCAAAGGTTCGGAAAACACGTTCTCTAACAAAGCATTTCCCAAGTCGACTTTTCAAAAGATTTGAAGATTTTCCCGAGCCGACAAAACTTTTGTGGTACCCGAGGTTTTAAAATCGTTGAAAATTGAAAACTTCGGCAGCATTGCTCACGATACCACTTTCTCAGAACGCCCCAAGCCGCACTCTCTCGACAGCCTTGGCACGCCATAAGAGCTGGGGCTCTAAAATATAAAACCAAAACTTCGATTCACATTCTAGAGGACCGCTAGGCATTTTGTTAGAAAACTTTTTGTATAAACACACAACGGAAGCTACAAATGTTTGAGGTGAAAAACTTGAGTTGCTAAAACCTATTTCATTTGTCCGAACTTGGATAAAGGCCAACACCGGTAATGAATCCCAATAAAAATAATTCAACTAAATTTGACACGAGAGACTAGATAGCAACAAGCTCAAAACCACGAAGTTTGAGAAAAAGGATTTAGATCAAAACTCCGCATTGTGGGTTTACCAAACTTGTTCTGCACACCCAGCTCCATCCGCCATCCCCCGCGATTACAGCGAGTACGCACTGCATCCATCTTTATTTGTAGGGGTGAGCTTTTCGTCCTCATTTGCCGCCGGGAACTCTAACTTGACTAGGTTTGAAAAATCACAGATAAATATTTGGAGCGCTCGGTATGAAGACATGCTTAAACCAAGTATTTAAAAGAACGACAAACTTTATAAGAATGCTTTTTGATTCGAAAATCGATGCATGATACTAAATTGAATACGCTACAGAATCTAACTGCATGGCCGGGTCCCATAGACCCACTACACCCACCTTACCCTCAATTTACTTTATCACTAGGTGTTTAGCGTGGCGAGGCGTCCACTACCTAGCTACAAACACGCATCGGGCCCGTCATTCACGATCGGAATATCCGGACGACGGGCTTATCTAACCCTCCTGAGATTTTGGGGATCGAACCCAAGGAAGTCGAGCCACCCTTCCCGGCTCTCAAGCCATCACATTATTTTCTCACGGATTGGTTAGTATGCATTGCATTTTAACATAACCAAACCATACCACATAACATGCATCATATTAATAAAATATATAAGAAAATCACCAACCGAGGAGAGTCACGAATCCCTACTTGGATTTCGATATATTTTCTCTCACGCATTACTCGAGAGTCGTGAACCTTCCGCTCCTCGTAACTGGAGTCCTAGATTCCAGACATTTCAATCAAGTAATATCTCATTGAGCAATTATATGAAATTTCGACGATTAATAAATCGCCCAAACCAACTTTTCTCGATTTGACCAAGGTTTGACCGACCTTTCTGATTTGACCAGATTGACCAACTTTGACCATTGTTTGACTATTCGATACTGGTTCTATAATTAACCCAAATTACCTAACATTTACTTGAAATTACGATATATCGACCAAGTATATATATATTAAGTGCACCCGATTTACTAAGGCCACCCAATATATATATAATTTCTATTCTTTACTCACTATCAATTTAACATATGCACAAGCAAAGATCATGTTTCCATTTTCTTCAACGATTTATCTCAATTCATCCAGACACTTGGTCTTTTTACTTCCGGTTCACCTTTTGTCGCATAGTAATTCGTAAATTTACTATAGACACCCAGTTCACAATTTTAATCTCAAATATGGTGTACTCAAAACACTAAGGACACCCAAGATCCTAGCTTACCCATTTCTCAAACTTTTCACAATCATTTCAATAACCTCGCCTTAGCAACATTAACAAGACTTTAACCTACAAAACCGTAAACAATCCCAAATCACCAAACCATACAACTTCATCTATTCAAACCAAGACACAAACACCCATTCACATTTCATGCGATCAACATCGTGATAACCAACATAATTCCTTAGCTTTTCAGTGGATAACGATTTGAGCAGTAACTTCCGAAGTTTACCTTCAACAAGTCCGATTTGCGATCAGGTTCCAACTAACTCCTCAGAAAGCGACTTTTCGGAAACCCGGAATCCAACTAATACCAAAGCTTTGACGCTTTCACCCGTGAATCTTGAGAACTGGACTTCCAAACAGGTTAGACCTTGTCTACGTGAAGCATTCGCATTCGTAAACCAAGCCCAGACGCTGGCCGAAAAAGTCGCCTACGTAGCAACAAATACGAACCCGAAGCTAACCCGTAAAACCCAAATCAGCAAAACTCCATCAATTTCCCCAAAGACTAATTAATCTAACATGTAGAGAAAGGCGAGAGGAGGAATTTCTATACCGAATGCGCCCAGACGGTGGCGGAAATTGCCGAATCCTCACGGAAAGCAGCTTAGAACTTCTCACCGCTGCTTTCTCCCTCCTCGTCCGTGCATGGGTGATCGGAAGCCCTGCGCGGACGTGGCCGGCGACTCAGAGGAAGAGATCGATGGTCGTGAGTCGCCGATCGGTATCGACGGTGTCACTCCGACGGGTTTCTCTCTTGGAGTCCGCGAGCGTATGGGGTCCGAGGAAACTCGATGCTCTCTCGAAGCTTTCTAGGAGCAATCGATCACAATCCTTGATCCGATCAAGGGTATTTATAGCCCCATGCTCAATCTATTTTAATGGATAGGATGAAGCGGTGGATTTATGGATGGTTAGGATTGCACCGCAGAAATTTCTTTTTATTTAAATGAATTTCCATAATTTCCAAACTTCGAAATTCATTATAAACACTTCGGTGTCCAAAAATCTCCTCGAGGAAATTTCCAATTTAACTCGCCGTGGTCGTGGTATTTTATTATCCAACTCTTTAATTGAGGATTTCACTTTTATGAAAATTTCTGAAAATATTCTCGAAGTACTTTAGCGCTTATCGAGATCGATAAGTAAATTTTCAACTACTTCACTTAAGCTTGATAAACTTTTCCCGGGCTCACACACTAACAATTCCACGCCAGGGCTCAACCACCGAAATTATTAATTCAACTACGAAAGCCATCGATCATCTTTCCGCCAAAGACCAAGTTAGATGATTGGGGAGTATATGAATGATTTGAGCGTGTAGATCACTTTTTGAGTTGTGAAGGTGTTTAGTGAAGGCAATCATGAGGGGTGGCTTTGTTTTGGGTGGAGGGCTTGATATCAAGTTTCATCCAAGAGCTGAACTATATTGACATGGAGGTGAGAGAGTCCGACAACTCTGGGATTCTATGGCACCTGACCGTTTGTATGACATCCGGTGATCGTAGATCGACACCAAACATGGGCGCCGCTTCACTCACCGAAAGTGCGGAGAGTGCACTCCCTTGGGTGGTGGTGGGTAACATGAAATGAACTTCTTCATGCTTAGGAAAAGGATGATGGTGGTGCAATATGTTGGGAGAACCAGATGCAGCCCTTCATGCAAGGGATGTTTTGTCCTAGTGTGACAACACTTAGGTTTCTAGGGATCCCCATTCACGTGGCATGGCCTGAGGATGCGCAGCTTGGACAGGGTTTTGCTACTGTAACGCGGGATTAATATTTTCACCACTACAAGGGTCTTCCATTTGCCACTGATACATGGCCGAACATATTCCTATTCTACTCAGTGTTCATCCTGTACAACCCCTTTCTTGTGCTGCACTGAAGGTATCACTTTTGGTTTGAAAAGCTTTTTGGAACTTGCATAATGATTGCCAGGATGTGGTGCGGCAAAGTTGGGAGGTAGTAGCTTCAGGTTTGCCTAAGCTCCAAGTTACCAATCACATTGTACAGAGTCATTATTCATTGAACCAGTGGAAGAGAACTTCCTTTAGAGTGAGAAGTCGTGAAAATTAGGTTTCTAAAGGGACAGATTGCAGGTTATATTTTCTCTTCCTATGACCGCTAAGAACCAAGATGAGTGTGTTAATCTAAAATCTAAGCTGGATTTGTTGTTGACCGATGAAAATGCATATTGGAAACAACGCTCGAAGGTGACTTGGCTTTTCAAGGGATAGGAATATGAAATATTTTCACAGGAAAGCTTCTAAGCAGAGAGCAAAGTTTAGATTACTTGAGTCTGAGTCATGAGTGTTCAGAGCAAAAAGACTCGCGCTTTAGCTGCTTCATCTGAAGTGAAGGATGGCTTATAGAAGTCACAACACCTGAAAGTGACAATAGGCAAATCAACATTTTTTGGGTAAACGAGGAGAGGACAAATACCACGTTCTCCCTCATAAATTTATTAATAAATACAATAGTACATGGGGTGGAGGACTAAGCCAAGTCCAAAACCCAGAAGATTACACCAAAATTCTAAAGCACAACATGATGGAACCTTAAATAGGCAAATCAACATAAATGCAAGAAAAATAGAAAACTGTACATCAAGCCGTGGAATAGAGAAAAGAAAGGGTACCATTTCACCCCTTACTATGTTTGGTCATAATAGAGTCTGGCAGGATTATATGAAAGAGATGGAGGATGTGGTTTAGGGTTTACGCTTTCTCTGTTTTCTTTCCCTCACAAGTATCTTTCTGTCCTTCTTGTCTTGCATATGTTTTAAACTTCGTCTTTAACGCTACCT
Organism: Dioscorea zingiberensis; assembly: GCA_026586065.1. Classification (NCBI taxonomy): domain Eukaryota; kingdom Viridiplantae; phylum Streptophyta; class Magnoliopsida; order Dioscoreales; family Dioscoreaceae; genus Dioscorea; species Dioscorea zingiberensis. Next base: position 115,560 of record JAGGNH010000103.1, on the reverse strand, counting down.
ACTCTGTTGAGTTAGGGCCCCAACCCCGGTGTGGAAGGTTCTTGTTGTGAGATGTGTCTCACTTTATTTAGAGTTGTTTAGCTTCTACCTACTTCACTATGGAAACCACTACAAACAACAGAATGGAGGGTGAAATCCCTTTGAGGAGGAAGAAATCATCGAAGCAATGTCAGTAAACTTTGAACATAGTGCTGATTTTGTTGACTTCGAGTTTGGCATCAATCTACTAGGTATTCTTATTGCTGATGAAGAACCAAGAGTAGGGGAGTCAAAGCCGTCCTAATGGGTATATGGAAGTCACTTGGACAAGTCTGAATTATCGAGTCAAGAAGAACACTTTTGCCCTCACTGTTGGGTCTAAAAGTTAGCTCGAAAGCTAATTGAGGATGGTCCTGGAGTGTTAAAGGATATTGCTTCTCGGTTATACATTGGCCAAGATACCATTCTATTGATGACATTGAAGTGAACAGAGATACATACTGGATTCAAGCCCATGGAATCCCTCTTGAACAACTAACAGTCAACAATGGGAGAAAGCTGGGGAACCTGCTCGGATCGGTGATTGAGATAGAAGACCCTAAAATGGTTAGGATGAGGGGCTTCTTAAGGTTGAGAATTGACTTTGACACAAGAAGACCTCTTGCTACCTTCGTACAGCTCCCACCACGACCTGGATCCTCTCACACCAAAGTCCGTTTACAATATGAGAATCTGAAGAATTTCTGCTACAAGTGTGGAAGGCTTGGTCACATGGTTTCGTCATGTAGATATGAAGTAAATCCCCTTCTTGTAAAATTAGGGGTTGTTTACAACAGCTTTGATCGCTGAGCCCCCCAAAGACCAGTCTTCACACAAACTTCTTATCCGCCTGAATCCCCTTATGCTCCGGCCAGCAGGATTTTCAACCGAAAAGAGATACCACCTGGTTTGAACTGTGATTTGAATTCTAGGAATGTGGTCTCACTTGATGGGGAGGAGAATACAAAAGGGGTGACAGAGACAACTCTTCCATGCCTGGGTGGTCAAAAAAAGACAAGTCACAATCACACATAGTGATTCCAAAACCTAGGTGGCCTAAAGGAGGACCTAGTTTGTGGGATCCAGAGGCACATGGGGCCATGTATAGAAACGGTAGTGTTATCAGAGCTATGGGTGGGATAAGAATACACGAAGGTAACTGGGTCGACCCTGAGAGAATTCCACCTTAGGCTTTCAACAACCACGAGGAGTATCTTAAGGCCAATCCCTCATTTCCCAATGCCAACGAGTATTGATCCTTTTGTTGGGCCCTCACCTTTAACTACTAGGCCTAGCTCAGTTAAGTTGGTGGAATTACCATCCAACTCAAACACCACAGAGTCGGTCTTAGAACCAATTATGGTGGCAGCTACACGAATTGCAGAAAATGTCCTAAGAAAATCCCAGACTCTGATGGGGAACTACTACTCCTGTAAAAAGGCGAAGAAGATGCAAACCTCTAGTCTGAAGCGCTCCTCGGATGGTGGTAGAGCCAGAGGAAGAGGCCGTGGAAATAGGGGCAGAGGTCGAGGTAGGGGAAAACAACTGATGTTACTATCGATGTGTTGGGTATTGATACAGAAGAAACTGGAGCTAGGCAGATTTCTAATCTACATGAAGTTTAAATCAAAGGTATGGAGGATCTAACCCACCTCCAGGGCTGGTGTGGGCGGCTGGCCGAAATCAGCTGCAAGGTCCCAATGATGTGTCTTGCTTGGAACTGTCAGGGCTTGGGGAAGTCCTTGATAGAACAGACACTTAGGGAGATTACCCACTCCCACAACCCTAGTTTTATTTTTATTTCTGAAAAGCATCAAAGTAGTGAGTTTGTTGATAAAGTTATAAGTAAGTTGGGATTGGCATGGGCTTCAACATGAATCCAATTAACACGGCAGGGGCTTGAGTCTATGGTGGAAACCTGAATACTTAGTGGAGGTTGTTGATTTCTCTAAACATTTTATTGACACTAATGTCACCTTCCCTGACTCCTCAAAAGTCAGAATCTCTTAGGTGTATGGGCCACCCTATTACACGGAGAAGGAGGAGTTTTGGAACTCTAGAAGCATACAATGCAGGGATACTCAGATCCCTTTGGTTGGTAGTGGGGACCTAAACGAATTGTTGTGTCACTATGAAAGGGAAGGCGGTGCCTATTGGTTGAATAACCGCAGGCAGTTTCTTAGAACTTTCTTGAACAACAATTTGCTTCTGGATGTTGGTTTTAATGGGCAACGGTTTACTTGGGTACGTAAAGAAGATGGTGTTATTGTTCTACAAGAAAGACTGGATAGGGGCTGGTTAATGAGCAGTGGTTGCTAAATTGGCCTAATACTAGTCTCTCACATCTCCCCGCGATCGGGTCTGATCATAACCCGATCTTTTTGAATACTAATCCAACGCGTTGGCAAAGCGGAAAGCTGGTTTCAAATTTGAAGCATATTGGGCTGATGATGATGAGTCCTACAAGCTAGTTTGAAGATGGATGGACAAAGAATGCTGCCCTCCCTACTGCCACACAATGGACTGTTAATCTCAGAAAATGCATCTATCGGCTAAAAATCTTGGAGTAGAAGCAAGTTTCCTAAGTGCAACAAATTGGAGATAAAGAATTGCCTTTTACAGCTTGATGAGCTGCAAACTTCCTCCCCATTTACTAGCACTAACTCTCAGTTGAGTTTACGTAAAAGCTGGGAGATCTTTGGCTTAGAGAGGAAAAAATATTGGCAGCAGAGGTCCCTAATAAGTTGGTTAAAGACTGGAGACTCAAATTCCAAATTTTTCCATCTAACTACGATCCACAGGAGGCAGCAAGTAATCGTATCTTAAAAATTCAGAATGATAGGGGTATTTGGCTTTGTGGGAGAAAGAAACATTAGAAGAGAGCTTGAATATCAGTTCCAAGGGATCTTTACTACCTCTAGAGTTAGGGATGGGGTGATCTTTTGCTGGGGTTAGTCACAATATATCGACTGATGATAACAAAATGCTCACTGCTCCTGTTTCTCTTGAAGAAGTAAAAGAGGCTACCTTCCAATTAGGTGCTCTTAAAGCACCGGGCCCAGATGGGTTCCCAGGCTTATTCTATCACAAGTACTGGAAAATCGTGAACAGAAATAGTGGTGGCTACTTCAAAGGATTTCATCTTGGGCAAGGTTAACATCAGAGAGATGAACAAGACTCATAGCGTGCTTATCCCAAAAGTCCCCAACCCGAAAAAAACTACTCAATTCCGTCCCATTAGCCCTGCAATAACTCTTACAAGATCCTATCAAAGATTCTAGCGAATAGGCTGAAATCTCCTCCTCCCTCAGCTAATATCACAAAATCAGAATCGTTTGTTCCAGAACAGCAGATCCAAGACAATGCCTTTTGGCCCATGAGGGTACCATTACCTCAAATTGAAAATAGATGGAGATAACCATGAGCTAGGCCTTAAACTCAACATGAATAAGGCCTATGACAGAGTAGAATGGGATTTTTGGAAGCTGCACTTTTACGCCGGTTTTGACAGGAGATGGGTCAATTTAATCATGGAGTGTGTCACTACTGTGACTTTTTCTATAGTGCTGAATGGAAACCCCGGAGATTACTTCACCCCAACAAGAGGCTTGAGGCAGGGAGATCCCTCTCCCCGTATCTATTCCTATTAATTGTCAACGAGGTTCTCTCCCTCAGATTAACTAGAGCAGTTCATGAGCACTCTATCATCAAGGGGTTAAACTCAGCAGGAGCTGCCCTATTCTATCCCACCTATTCTTCACTGATGATGACCTCTTTTTCCTAAAGGCTACCCTCCCTAATTGCTGGCAACTTGTCCAGGTCTTAAAAGAGTACTGCACCGCTTCAGGCCAGTTAATTAACTACTGACAAGTCAAGTATGTATTTCTCTCAAAACACGCCTGACCAGATGAGGCATCTTATTTGTGAACTTTTCAACATTACGGCTATGGATAACCCAGGTAAGTACCTTGGCATGCCAATAATATGGGGTCGCTCTAAAAAAAAGAAGACCTGGTTTATCTAAAGGAGAGAATTATTAGAAAAGTTAAAGGTTGGAAGCAGATTTCACTATCCCTGGCCGGTAGGGAAGTTCTAATCAAGTCGGTGGCTCTAGCAATCCCTAGCTATCCAATGGCTTGCTTTAAATTCCTAAAAGCATCTGAGGAAATAAATTCAATCTTGAGCAATTTCTGGTGGGGACCACAGAGACGGGCAATAATATCCATTGGAAGATCAGTTGGGATTTTTGGGATTGCCTAAAAGCTCAGGAGGATTGGGTTTTAGGGATATTCACTAATTCAATATGGCTTTATTAGCAAAGCAATGTTGGCGTCTTATACACAATCCCTCATCTCTATGGACGCAAGTGACAAAAGCTAGGTATTTCCCAAACGGAAATTTTTTCACAGCCACTAAAGGTCACCGCGCCTCTTGGGGTGGTCTAGTCTCATAGAAGCACGAGATATGCTCCTTGGTGACACTTGCTGGCAAGTCATCTCTGGCTCTTCAATCAATATATGGGGAGATAAATGGTTAAACCCTCCCAAATGTGAAACTATCCTTACTATTGCTACTGTTCCAGATTATGCCCCACAGATGGTGAGCTCTTTAATTGATTGGGATACTCGTTCCTGGGTTCTAGACCAAATCTTACATTTGATACAACCATCCAAAGTCCCCAAAATTTTGGCCATGCCAACTGGAGACGAAACTGGGGTGACAGACTGGTATGGCCTTGGAACAAAAGTGGTCTATACACAATTAAGTCAGGGTATCACAAGTTCCATAACTATCAGATTAGAGCCACTCCTCCAAAGTGCAGCTCCTCTCATGTGATTAATCCTAAATGTTAGGGCCTAATTTGGAACATCAACACTCTGCCAAAGATCAGATGTTTTATCTGGAAAACAATTGTTGGTGCTGGTCCCACAATGGCAAACCTATACAAGAGAAAGCTGACCAACTCTCCAGTATGTCCTATATGTGGTTCTTTTGTGGAATCTTTTGAGCATGTTCTATTCTTATGCTCTTGGGTGGAGGGAGTTTGGTTTGGCTCAACTCTAGGACTTAGGATTGACAAACAGAGTTTCACATCAATTGATAATTGGCTTTCTGATCTTCAAAAGAGTTTACCTATTAATGAATAGAAGAAGCGAGTTCTTACCTTGGTCAGCACTTCTTATGTTGGGAGATTTGGAAGTCTCGGTGCAGGTTTGTTTTATCAGCATATCCAGGTGTCTCCATCTTGCTCTATAAGGATTGCGCAGAGTAGGGTCTATGAGTTTGTGGAAAGTACGCCTACAACCTCGACAATGCCTGTGTCAGCTCCTCTGATTTGGAGGCCACCTCATCCAAATTTGGTAAAGATCAACTGCGATGCATTATGGTTTTGCCCTCTAGCAGGTGGTTTGGGAACGATCATCCGAGATACCAGTGGCTCAATGATTTACGGCTCCTCCACTATCAAGCATCTGTGAGTCGGTTGATCAAGCCAAAGCCGAAGCAATCCTCTTTGGTGTGAACCTAGCAATTGAGCACAATCTCCCAAGGGCTATGGTGGAGTCTGATTCGAAAGTGATTATTGAAGAGCTAAAGTCAGAGATAACTTCCAACAACTGGAAACTATTACCAATTATTCAAGAAATTCGGATAAGAAGTACCTGGTTTGATGAGGTGCAGTGGGATTGGATCCCCGAGATAAGCGAACAAAGCAGCCCATGCTGCTACAGCGCGCTTGCCAATGGGTCGATGGGTCTGCAAAGATGGGCTTAGATGTACCACCATCATCCCTGTCCTTGGTTCTCAGAAATGATGGCCTTCCTTGCCCGCCTGTGGAGGAGGAATGAACTACTCTGGCGGTTCTCTTTATTTTGTCCTGTTAGATTACTTTCTGCTCCCTCCTGTCTTATGACTTAGGATGATTGTAATCTTTCCTTTATTGCTGTTTGGACCTGTTTTTGGGCTCGCTGGGTTTCGTCCCTTTTAATGAAGTTATTCAGTTTTCCAAAAAAAAAAGATGGAGGATGTGGTATTACGCTACTTTTCTAATATGTTTAAGGCAAATTATGTGAATTATAACCATATGTAGAGAGTGGTTGAGCTAGTGTAGCCCAAGGTGACTGTTGAGATAAATGCAAACTTATGTGCTCCTTATTCGAAGTGGAGATGACAAAACCTACCCTAAATTTCACCCCGAAATGCTGAGAGTCTGGCGCGTGGGGCCCACATTATGAGAAAATCTACCAAAAATTTGATAGGATTACCCCTAAAAAATGGACTACCTAAACCTGCAAAGGCAAAGTTAACACTTCTAATAATCAAACCCGCTCTTCATAATGTCAATCAAAATAATTGGGTCAAAGCTCTTCAAATCTAAATCATCAACATACATCCTCATAACCACAATCATAGTGTACATATCTCTCGATCCACAATCATAACGATGACCAGTTCACATCGATGCCATTAGGCTCGAGATAGAGATTGATACACAATTATCATCCACAAGGATCTCTAATCATAACATACATATCACACACAAGGTAACCATCATGATGATCACCAGTCCATCCTCTCTCTCATGGTTCTTCAACACCATATATTAGGGCTGGCATTTTGGGTCGGCAAAGCCCAGGAGCCATTGAATTTCGAACCGGCCCGAACCGAATTGGGCCAAAAATTCGGCTTCTGATTTTTAGCTCTACTGAGCCATACCGTGATGAGTCAGCTCTTCATCGACTACACAAGATTGCATCCGTGATACCGCTTGGTGATACCGCACTCAACCGTATGTATGTGTATTACCGAATAAATCCCAAAATATAGCAAGAGGCAAGGTTCAAAACCCTAACCTCCTCGCATCTAAAGCTCCGGCCTCCCAACCATCAAGCACGAAATGTCCTCGGTAATATATGTATAAATATTATATTTATTATATCTTTAACTCCAAATATACCAATAATTCAAAATAGATAAAATGTAAGAGGTTGATTCAACCTCCCACCTCTATCAAAACAACTCAACTCATCACCACTTTGGACCAATGAGCTGCTTTCAATATGGTATGTAAAAACTTTTATATTTATAACTTCATATACAATATAAATAAACCACAACAAACAGAGAGAGGATTCATTAGATTCGACTACATCTCTTTCATCCTCATCGAAAGTTCCCATCTTTCATCCTCTTCTTTCTTCTATTTCTTCCGCCTCTTATTTTTCTCCTTCACCGTCATCATCATCATATCACCAACAACATAATCAAATCCTTATCAATAATCCCATTAACACAACAATTGGTTGTCTCAAGGACTGGAATACAATCAACACAAAGAATTGGTTGTCTCCAAGAATCGCAATATATATAATCAATCAGCTTTTCTCTAATCTATCTATTCCTTAATCTTCGCCCTCTAATCGGTCTATAATATATGGTACCCAACTTCAATTTTAGATTGGCATCCCAATTTTGACTCGTTTGTTTTCCAGAAATTGATTCTCTCCAAGTAGCATCATCGGATCATCCTTGTCTTCTCCTCCGCATTTCTTCTCCTCGGGTTTTCATGTTGTTACCAAATACCAACCGAGCGAATAACCGAGATCTCAGTTACCGACTACTCCGTGATACCCGATTATATCGGACGGTAACTTGGTTTCAAAATTTGGCAACCGATTTAAGGTCGGTTTTGGCAGTACCGATTGACGAGAAAATACCTCGGTTTAGTACCAAATCCAGCCCTACCATATATGGTCACCAGTCCATCCCTTTATTCTGCAAGGCGTCAACATTAACTGTGGGTCACTAGTACATTCTCTCTCTTCTTGTGCTACATCATCAACAATAGCCACCACCAAGTATATCCCTCCCTCCTAGTGCCACAAACTAAGACTAGTAGTCCATCATCTCTATCCCAATGTCTCCAACAACTCATCACATTCAATCAAAAAATATCAAATTCACACACATAAAATATATCAATAAATGATCATATCATACATAATTTAATAATAATTCATAAATCATAACCAAAAATTTAACCCAAAACATTTACCCCAATCACAACCAACCTCAAATTGAGATATTCATCTAAAAATCATAAATCACAATTAAAACAGAAATCCAAACTATTTATTTCATATCATAAATCATAATTAATACTCAATCCGATACTCTCGCCGGACACTTATAATTTACTAGAATTTGAATTTAAATGAAACCTCTAATTAATTAATAATCCATCGAGAATCCCTAATATCCTAACTCACTCAGAATCGGCTTAAACTTTAATGGTTTCATCAATCCAACAATTTGAACAACCAAAAGGAAAATGAAGACAATCGAATCTGTTGGATTTTCTCGAATCGTAATCGAATTGGATATACCTAAATTTCAGATCAATTACCCAACGCTCACCAAATTCAACAAAAATAATATTCACAAGTTTTTGTGCCAAACTTTACCTAACTAGGCAAATAAGAAGGCCAGAAGCGGTCGTCACGGCTCCGCCACATTCCTGGATTCGACTTCAAATTGGGTCGAAAATCAGGCCATAAGGATCATCACAACCAGCTCAAGATCTTTTACAACTACCATGATGTCCAAAAATAAGTGATAATGCTGAAATTTACCTCGCAAACTTCGTACTAAAAATCTTCAATTCCTCGATTTTTTATCTTCGCTAAATTGGGCTAAACATCGGATATTATGACGATCATCGAGGCAAGGGCTACCAAACCCGGTCGGTGTAGTCATCTTAAGTGGCTGAAAAATGAAGTTCGAGATTGGCTAAATCGTCAGGTAGCGGCTTTGGAGCTTCAAAACTCCTTTCTAGGGTCAAATCGACTTGAACCAATGATAGTGGATAAGACTGACATGGCACGGCGGTTCCAACGCGTGATCGGGTGGCAAGGCCATTGGTGGCCGTGACATGAGGAGGACCCACCGAATTTCAGGTTTGGTACTAGTAGCATCATCGGGTCGAGAAGAGAGAGTTTCAAACATTAGGGTTTTAGGACATTCTCTCCCCTCCCTTAAAAGCTAGTCACTACGCGAAAAAGATATTGCCGTAACTTGTTCAACTTAGCTCCCATTTCAAATAAGTGTCGCATAACTCCAGCTTTAACGTGCTCCACATTTTTCATGAATAAAGTTTCTTTGAAAGATGAATCAAGAAAAGTTTTACTCACGAAGCTCCTTTAAAATGTTCAAAATAAAAAGTAAAAAGTAAAAGGCTAAATACTAATTACCACCTTCTAGTTTGGGTCCAAAATCAATTCAGTCCACTGAACTTCTAATTTCATCAAGAACACCCCTACACTTTCAATTTTTGATCTAATAGGTCCAATTTATTAGACTTCCGACAATTGGAGTCATTTAACTTGTTGACGTGGCTTATAGATGGCCTATGTTTTATGATGTGGTGTTGAGATGGCCTGCATAGTCAATTTAGGAGTGAGATCCACTATTAGAAATCTATCAAATAAATAGTTTTCAACAAATAATCCAACTATAACTTGAAGCCATAATAGAAGATTAACGAATTGGACCTATTAGATCAAAATTGAAAGTGCAAGGGTGTTTTTGATGAAATTAGAAGTCCAGTGACTAAATTGATTTTGGACCTAAACCACTGAGGTAGTAACTGCAGTATTTAGCCTAAAAAGTAAAGATTTCAATCTTTTAATGTCCAAATGACGATGAAACAGGTGACTCTAGGTACGGGCGTAGCAGTAGAGATCAAAGCAGCTTTATTTCAAATGTATCCCACTAAGGGTCCTGGGCACGATGAGATGCCTCCTTTATTTTTCCATAAATATTGGGAGGTTGTGGGAGGTGATGTGGTGTCAGTTGAGAACTTTATGCATACTGGTCAATTTCTTGGTGGGATTAATTTCACACACATCTATTTAATTCCAAAGGTGAAAGATGCAGTTTTTGTTTCTGATTTGTGACCTATAGCTTTGTGCAATGTTGTGTATAAAATATGCTATAAAGTGATTGTTAATCAGCTTAAAAAATTGTTGCATATTATTTCTTATTTTCGTGAGTGCATTTATTCCAAAGAGGTTGATCACAGATAACACTTTAGTGGCTAATGAAGTGTCACATTATACACATAATTGCTATTCTAGCTCTGAGGTGGTTTTCTTTTCAAATTGGATATGAGCAAAAGCTTACTAATCGTATGGAGTGGAGTTTCTTGGAAGTTGTCATTTTCAGGTTAGGTTTTGATGAGTCATAGATTGGATTAATCATGAAACGCTGCTTACTATTGTGAGGTATCACTATGCCAAAAACCTTATCGGTCGGCGGTAGAAAACCGTTTGTGGGATATGGAGAGTCACCGATTGTAAACCGAGCCGTTGTGCGAGAAACATATAGACAACATGTATGTGTTAAAAGTGTTGTGTGATACTGGGAAGATGGCTCGGCAGTGGCTCGGCATATGCCAGCGAAATTTGCACGGCGATTCGCGACCGCCTTCCGCATAACAATGCTAGTTTTGAAGTCGCATTTGTATGTTGAGCTTCTCGCATAACAGACTTTTATTTTATGTGTTATGCGACTGATATTCAAACTTCAATTCTTGGACTATATCATTGTCCGATTAACTTTGGGACAACAGAATTCAATTTCTTACATTTATGCGATTAACTTTGCGACAACATAGTTTAATTGCTTCATTTGTGTGAATGCAAATTAGAAGATGTTGATTTGTTAAAAACCGATGTGTGATATGAATGATTGCGGTGTGATTTGTCCCCATTTTTGGCCATTCGGATAACGGGCAATTATCATTATATCCTGCTGTTATGCGATTATTTGAACATATCTCATTCTGAATTAAATTGGGCATTTGATCCATTTCATACCAAATATAAACATTGCAAACCACTAATCATTGAACCAACATTTTAAACCAGAAAAGCATTCTAGTGCATGCCCATCTACTTGGAACATCAAAAAGCTGATACATATATATATATCCATTGTTCCAAAACATGCAACACATGGTGCATGACAATGTACCAGCAATGAGAGAAGCACAAAAAGATGTTTTCCTTAGCAAAATGGACCAGCAACAAGCGCTACTTCATGGCTCATGCACATATGTGTTGACAACAAACTTCCCCACTCATTTCAAGCACTTGATCAAGATCCAGCGGTGTATTGGTTGTTGCCTCTCCTCCCTATCTCTTTTCCTTTTCTTCTTCTTCTCAACATTATCCTCGGCATGGCAGTGTTTCTAGAATAAGAAAATAAATGTAAGGTATATATCATAAATATATGCTACATATCTAAAGAGTAAACATCTTGAACAAAATGAATTTTATCAAAGTAGCTAGGTTGAATTATACCGAAGTTCTAACCTTGACATGTGATTTTATGACCAAGTGTTTAGGCCATGCTACACAACTCCCCAAAGCCTCGCTTTCATCGCTTTCAATTTCATCTTTCACGAGAAATGACACTTTTGCTTTCTCCTCAAGTGCGGCATAGATAGAAACGAGCATATTAGCATGCCCTAGTGGAGTGCCATGAACGAATTTGGGAAAGACAAAGCAACATGTTCAACAGAACCTATTGCCAACTTGCATTCAACCTCAGCTACCTTTAACTAAAAAGTAGACCAAAAACAAGATTTATAGCTGTTGCCTATGTATGTTCGAAGAGAACATATTTAAAAGAATAAGATGCAAGCTTGACGTTTTCAAAAACCGGTAACAATCAAACTTTGATATTTTCCAGTTCATTATTGGCCCATACATCACAATCAAGAAAGCTAGGGACTGCAAGTACCGTAATAGAGGTTGTCCTGCAGTCTTAATATTCAAAAACTTAAACAAGACTCAACTGTGGAACACTAAATAATGAGGATGCACCCCACTCTCTTACCTCGGATTCACAGATTTTGTTCTCATATCATGCTTGCACACGGGGCAGCATGTCCCTCATTTTGTCAGCCATGAGTCCACATAGCTTGAATGAAATTCTGCAAGTAACTCTCAAGTGGTTATGGAAATATTTAAACTTCAATGACAAGGTAAGAAAGTATTGCTAACTTATATGACATCCCTATTACTACTACCTTTGGCAAATATAATTGGAAAAGAAAAGGCGATTTAATATAACATTTTCATGTTACTCACATTGATTGTACATCTATCACAGGCTCGTAAGCAGAGTTTGATGCTCTTGAATACAAACCTGAATCTTCTTCCTTCTCAAAAGTCAGGGCAGATCAAGATATATTAATTAAAGCTCTAGCGACATAAAGAAAAATAAAGATCTGAAAAACACGAAACCCTTGGGTTTAACCCAAGTGGTTATGAAGGGTAGGTAATAGTGATAGGGTTAGAATAAGATGAAGGTTGTGCATTGAACTCATTATGGCATGCAAAATCTAAGTTCACATTGCACCATGAGGATATAAAAACCCGAAAATCTATATAATTCAACTAACGAAGAAGAAACTAATGATGATATATCAACAATGTCAGCCATGGATACATACCTGCAACAAGAGGTGAAGAAAGTTGAAATGGAGCCATTAAATAAATCTTATATGTCTATATATGAACATGGTCCAGACCACAAAACGGTGGCATTGACATAAAACTAAAACAAACCAATCAAACATTATTTAATTAATTATACATATAGTCCAAACGTCCACAGATCACTATACAGATTTACATTATTTGATTAATTATACATATATTCCCTCTTGCTCCTAGACTTAATGACTAAAAACCCTTTGCTATTCCCTGATTACTTCAACCATCTAAACAACAACTACTAATCACCAAGTCAATGAAACAAGGAAACATCAATCAAAATAAATTCACAAACATGTTGTTTGGCACAAGCAGAGTGAAATAGGACTCTCGTGATGTAAGCATACCTACTCCATTTGCTTTTCTCTACTGCATTCCAAGCATTCGCTCGTGTATTTACATGGTCCCTCAGTAGCTTTGCCATTGCATTTTGCATTAAGTGAACATTATCGGGATAATCTGCAAAATCAATCAGGCCTTCTCCTTCAAACTAAGCACTCATGAGGACATCTTGTCTATGTTACACACTTAGACGCATGTCTCTTTCCGATCTGGAAAACAAAAGAAAACCCTAAAATCAAAATCAACTCATTTTTGTTTTCATGACAAATATGTAAAGGCAATTTGGCTCCAACCACACTCACTTTTCACAACATATGAGATTACAAGAACAGAGACCAAAGTATATTGTAAAAGGCATATTCTTTTATAAGAATTCCATCTCAATTATACCTACAGGGCTACAAAGTAAAAGAACAAATGAATAATCTTTAGCTACAGACTAAGAGTTCACAAACACCATAAACTGGATTAGACTCATAAATTAACTTTAGACTCATGAAGCAGGCCAATAAGTTGTGATATTCAATTATAAGAGATACAATTACAAGAATGGGGCATATGAACACACTTGACAAAAAGCTGCATATGAGGACAAGAATGTATACATCACATACTTAAGCTGGTTGCACAAAGGTTTTGGCCTCACAGCTTTATCAGAGCAAACTACAAAGAAAAACTGGGGTTTTTTTTATTGCAATTGATAATGTAATAAGAAAATTTAACAAACATTTGGATCCAGCATAGGACGAGAACCAAAGCACCTATGTCCAGCTACTCTTGACTGGGACATCCAAAACTGATTAAACATGAGAATTAACAAAGTCATATTTGTACTCCTTTCAGAATAGAAGTCACACACACACACACACACACACACACACATATATATATATATACAATAAATTATTTTCATTTGAGGCTTGCCAATGGAATCCTGGTTGAAACAGAAACCTAGCACATATGCATAAACAAATCTGAAAAAATGAAGGTTGAAATAGAAAAGCAGATGGAATTTAATGACAGATTGAAAGAAGTAGAAAGAGCATTGTTGTAGGGTCTTACCAGATTGTCCTTCTGATAAACAATGGTTTCGGCAGCAAGCATCTCAGAGTAGAGCCAGACATGCTTGGATATGAGGCGGGCCAAAGTCCTGTAATGAACATCAGGCCATTCCATCATAGGAGCCACACTGCAAACCAAAACAACATATCAAAGTTCCATAATACAAATAGATTAGTTACGGAAATACACAGAGAGATCGAATTGGAACCTGAACCAAGGAGGAAGAGAGTTATGAAGCATGTCATCACCGATATTCGATGTTTACCAGTGACAACTTCCCAATTTTGGGCACCTAACTCCTGTAAGGAAATTATAGAAACCCTAACATGTAATCATGAATCATAATTAAATTAAACACTAAACGATTCCTAAAAATAAAATGTAAAATCAGAACCCTAACTCATACATATCCTCCAAGGCAAAGAGAGAACTAGAACTATACCACATCGCTCGGCCCTCCTCAAAGAATGAACTCCCAATCCACATCACTCATATTGATCGAATCAAGACCCAAGCGATATCTCAAACTAGAAGCGGCCGCCCGTATGGGAAATCCGAGAGGCAAATCTCGCCTTACGGAACCTAAAGCTTCGGCGAGGCAAGGGGATCGCGATTAAGCTCTGCGTCCGTGAGAAGGAGGCGATTGCTAACTACTTCCTCTCATTCATCTTCCTCTCCTCACTAACTACTTCTTCGGTTCTTTGTAGGAATTGTGTCAGGAGTGCGGGTGGAGTACGAGGGGTCGCAAATAAGTTGGAGAGAGCGAGTTAGGGTTCGATGGTTGAAGAAATTTTGGGGTCGGAGTTGAGGGGTTGATGATTGGGGATCGAGGATGCATGTTTGATGAGAGATGGTGAAATCCATCGGCGCCGATTGGATGCCCCGATTTGCATTTAAGTCGGACACGGAGGTTGGTTGTGGATGAAGATGAAGGTACTTATCTTCGAGGAGAGAAGAAGACCGATGAAGAAATTGTGCTTTGGCGGTGTTCTCACCGCTCGTGCAATGCAGGTGTTGGAAATAAATGAAGTGGGAGACAAACTCACCCGTTGTTGGCTATTTTTATTTTGTATTCATGTATCGCAGACAACACATAACATTCATGATGTTGTCTGATTCCAACACATTAAATTTGAGTTGTGCTAGCAAGGAGGGAAAGTTCCCTGCTTATGTGCAAGCAAAAGTTCAATTTGGGAGCGGGGAATGAGTGGCGTATGTATGGAGACACATCAAACTTCTAATATATCTTCCTTGATCATACAACACAAGAACAAAACTGTTGTATAACAATTTGTAAGTTACACTCATACAAATGATATAACTAATCTGTTGTACAATGAAGTACCAATTTAGAGCCAAATTTGGGTCAATCAAGGAGGGAAATCTGCAGCTATTTTTTTGATTCACACAACAGATTATTCTTGTAAATCATTTGTGCAATGACCTTTTAGACAAAAACTTCAGAATTTTAACCACCTTATACAACGTAAGTTTAGTAAACATGTTGTGTGATTCACTTTCCTTCATCACACAACACTTTTTTTCAAGCAGCAAAAAGTGTTGTGTGTTAAGATTTTTGGCATAGTGTATGCCTTTTTTATTAATGGGTAGACAAGAGGTTATCTAACTCCCACCGTGGGTCTCGTGCATGGGGATCCCTCTCCCCATATTTATTTCTACTCTATGTGAAGATTTGCTCTACTTCTTTGGAATGTAATGTGACTAATGGGGAACTATAGGGTATCAAAATTTGTGAGGATGTTTCAGCTTATTCATCATCTTCTTTTGCAGATGACAGCTTTACTTTTCTAGAAAGCTTCTTTGGGTGAATGTTACCATATTCAACCAGTCTTGAATGATTATGAATTGGCTTCTAGTCAACAGATAAATTTCTGCAAGAGTAGTATTCTGTTCACTAAGAAAGTTCTTGAAGCAGATAAGCTAGCATTGGTGGGCTTTCTAGGTGTATCTATTGAAACTATAAACATAAGAAATATCCGAGATTCCCTACTTACTTGGGGAGAAACCAGATTGAGTCTTTTTCTTATATTAAGGGAAAGCTTCAAGAAGAAGCTAGTTGGTTGGCAGGGAAAGAAGCCGAGTGGTGCAAGTAAGGATTTACTAATTATCAAGGTGGTGGCTCAAGCTCTTCCATCTTATGTTATGAGCTGTTTTTCTACTTCCTAAGGAGTTTTGTGATGATTCACACCAAATGTGTGCCAGGTTTTGGTGGGGAGTAAACCCAATGAAAGAAAAAATTCAATAGATGTCATGGGAGCGCTGGATCGCTCTAAAGAGGAGGGTGGTATGGGTTTCCAGATCTGCATGCTCATAATTTAGCTTTGCTTGCAAAGCAAGGGTGAAGATTATTACACGTAATCCTGATTCATTTGTATGTCCTTTGTTTAATGCTCAATATTTCCGCGAAGATTCTTCTTTTTTGCATGCTCCAGCACCTATTCATGCTTTTGCATGTTAGAGGATCTATGTTCCTAGACCAGTGCTAAATAGGGGATTAAAATGGCAGGTTGGGGATGGTACTTCCATTAAAATTTGGGAGGATTGATCCATGGATTCCAAGGCCTTTTTGTTTCGTCTGGTGAGGTATGATACATCTTCTCTTTTTGTTGGTGTGTGAATTAATACTTGATGGTCATTGGAACGAGAATTTTATTTATGCAAACTTTGATGTTGAAGAGGCTAAATTGATTTTTCTATTCCTCTTAGTACAAGTATTAGGTCAAATAGATTTGTTTGCCACTATGATAAGAAAAGGTTGTATTACTACAAAGAGTGCATATAAGGTGGCCTTTTCTTCTCTACATCCAGCTCTTACAGGCAACTCTTCTTCTCGTATGTCTCCAAGTCCTTGGAAGGTAGTGTGGGCTGCTCACATTCCTGGTAAGGTGAAGGTACATATTTGGAAAGCTTGTGCTTCTATTCTTCCAATTGCCTCTCAACTTAGAGGGTGCAGCGTTCCAATTGATTAGGGTTGTCTTTTTGTAATGTTGAGGAGAAAACTATTCTCCATGTTAGTAGGGAGTGTAGTTTCATTCGTGCTATTATTAGACTAATGCGGATTTGCACACTACTCGAGTTCTATGCTTGATTGGCTTGTACTTTTAATTTGCAATAATTTGGTGTCTAAAAGTTATTTATCTTTACTGCTAATGCTACTGTATGGGGTATGGAAAGAACGCAATCAACGTTTATGGGCTGGAAGGTTCATACTATGCAAGTGTATAGATCCAATTTGCTACTCTTCTTCATTCTTTCCAAGCTATAAGGAAGCATCCGTGCCCAAGCTTAGGCATCGGTGAAGCCGTGATGCCTTCTCTCCGTAGAGTTGGCTCAAGGTAAGCATCGATGGTGCCTTTGATCAAGTTTTCCATTATGGTGGACTGGGATTGTGGCGAGGATCCTATCGTACAGTGAGTAGCAGGGACATGTAGACGGTGTATTGATGTCCCGGCTCCTATTGTGGTGGAGGTCCTTGTTGAGAATAACATTTCGGCCCGGTGATATTTGAGTTTGATTGTATCTTCATTTTAGCTCAGGACTATCCAAGTTGAAGGTGATGATACTTCATAATTGGGTAGAATTGTTGATGACATCTCTATGGCAATTTCTTCTTTGTCGTTCTTTTTATTTTCCCATGTTTATAGGGATTCCACTAAGCTATCTCATAATTTAGCTAAGCATGCCCTAGTTTCAGTGGTTGCAAGTATCATGTAGTGGGCATATCCCTCCAAGATTTGATGAATTCTTTTTGTAATACCTAGTCTTCATCAATGAAATTTGAAGTCCTTTGTTTAAAAAATAATAATAATAATAAATAAAATAAAAAACAACCTAAAGAGCATAATTTTATACAATTATGATTCACATGCTAGTGTTCATTTTGTGCATGGGATTAACACTTCATTTAGAAAAGGCCATTTCTCAATTTTAAAAATTAAATTGAGATTGAAAACCATCCGCATTAGAAGAAGAAAGAATTTTCAAATTCAATCCTTGAACAACTGAACAAATGCATATATTCAAACATACTTGTTCAATGTTCTGAGGTCAGTTCTAAGAGTAAAATTTAGATAAATTTTAAATACACTCCCTCAATTACTTAATACATATCCCTGATATTTTTTCTCTCATTTTTCATCAAACTTCCATCTATGCCCTCCTCATTAAATAAATAAATGAGAAAAACTTAAGGAAAAATAGGTCAGCTATGTATCATAAAGTTTTATTTAATACATTCTTTTTGTTTTATTGTGAAATTAATTGCTAATTAATTTGGGCACATATCAATATGGTAATTAATAATTACATTTCTTCTTTCTCACATAAATGAGGTTGATATATCGCTAGAATATTAAATAACTTAACATTCTTACATTTGTTGTTTTTCAAGTTAAAAACTTGATGCCTCTAAGATTTTAAAATATTCAATATATGTCAATATCTTCGTGATCGATATAGTCATGCTCAATATTAAAATCGCTAAATAATGAGCCATGGTGGTTGTTTTGCAAACAAACTGATTGATAATGATGTACTCATGTATCCAAGATATATTTCTTTCAATATGTTTCAACCAATTTGGTTTTTATTTTTTGTTTTATACATTCAACCAATTTGGTTGCTTGCTAATTCTTCACGTTAAATACAATTATTATATCCGTCATTGACGCTCGTGTATATATGATCTTGAAGATATATTGATTGTATTATGAAGACGAGGAGAACATTTAACCTATAAGAAAATATTTAATTAATATTTTAATATATAAAGCATTGTTCAAGTAAATCCAAAATATGTACGGCCCAAACTCTAGGTTACTTGCTCAAGTTGTAATAGGGTTACGCTTTAGAGATAATCTCGGAGAATCTTAGTAGATGGATAATCATTGTAATGCGATTATGTTACCAAGTACAACTCGATTCTATGTTTGTAATCCTCTATATAAAGAGGCCCCTATTATCAATGAAAGTGCGACTCAATTCTCTCTCACAATTTCAGTTTTCCTAAAACACATTATCAACACAAAGCCCTAACCTCAAACCCTAAAATCGTAACCTTCAAACCCTAGCAACCACCGCGCCCACCTTGAAGTACTAATCCCGGCCCGAACTGGTGGCGAAACCCCTGAACCTACGGAAACCCACCAAACCGGCCACGGAAGTTTTTGAACCAGTAGGGTTAGCCTCGCTCCAGCCACTTGCACAGGCCACGCAAACCCCTATCGACAGCTCACTCAAGCCTCCACAAGCCCACTGCCAGGCACACCCCAAAGACCTAGCCTCGATAACTCCTAGGTACTGACTCTACACGTTAGCCTGCGCTAGCTGTCAATAGTACCTCAATAGCTCTCACGCGACCCGCGACGCCCACACCGATGACCCTCGCGGCCCGGTCGCGCTTAGCCTCGCCATCCGCTCGTCGAGTTAACCTCGCATAAATGGCGGCATCGGCACCCACGCCTCTCACGCGGTTAGCCTCGCTCTGCCACCGGCGACTTTCTCGACCACTATTTGAGGTATTTTGTTTTTACTAAAAGCTCCTGCTTTTTGAGTTTTCAATTTCTTTTCTTTTCTCGGGGACTTGCAACCTCCCTTCTTCTACCCCAGCCCCCTGCCTCCCCTCTCTTCTTCATAGGGGAGACCAAAAGCCAAATTGTGGGGTTCATACTCACCCAAGCTTGGAGCTTGTAGGAGTCCCCAAATTTAGAGTTTGTTGAGAAATTATGATCGACTACAAACACATCATTGTTTCGATCTAATCCAATATATATCTCTTGAATCGGATTTCTTGGAGGCGACTACGCTAGAAATTCCTAATTTCTTAGGGAGTGACTACACTAAAAAATTTATATGTTTTCGTGGTAGCCTTTTTTCGCTCTAAAAACTAACCCCTAATTTCTTGTTGTTTTTCGGGATGAATAACTTGAACAAGTTGAACTTTGCTCCTTGGAGACAATAGGCGCCAGGATACCACAAATGGGTCCATGATGCCGCCAGCGTCTTAAGGCTAAATGGATCCTAGACACGATCCAAGAGCCAAGTCAACGTGCTTACTCCTCAACAAGGCTCGCTTTGGAAGCGAATAGAGCTACTATGGAGGCGAACCAAGCTAAATCCATCATTCTCATGACAAGGCACATGAATAACGCTTCCCGTAATGAGTACCTCAATGAAGAGGACCCTAGAAAGCTATAGGTAGAACTTGAATAGCGATTTGGCAACATTCGCGTGACCCTTTGCTTCTGATTTAGAAGTGAGATGGCATAGCCTTCGGCCTGTGATTTCAAATGCGTACTTGACCACAATTGGAAGCCCTTGCATTATCAAGTCTTTGATGGAATTATGTGGCAAAAATATCAACGATCTGATGTTGATCGAGAAGACTCTCTACCTTCCCGTCTTTGCATTGATGATTTCCAAAAATTATCGATGCGATGTAAATGCGGGGACATGTCACAAGGTTTCATTAGCTTATTGGAGCCATGAACGAATTTGAAAAGCACGAGAACATACTTGTGAAGAACTATAACTCTAGACATGTGGGAACCAAGTCTATTCCAGAGTCTAACTATAGTCGCACCCCTAAGGGGAGGCATAAGGAGCCGAAATCCTAAAACTAGGGATAATTCTAGACATTCTAGTCCATATTCTAAGCCCCGAAGAGGAAGAAAATCGCCAACATAGGCCTGCACTTAAAACCGTGGATGTCAGCGTGTGAAGAGGGACAGAGGCAACCTCCCTTCTTCTACCCCCGCCCCTCTTCTTCATAGGGGAGACCAAAAGCCAATTGTGGGGGTTCATACTCACCCAAGCTTAAAGCTTGTAGAGTCCTCCAAATTTAGAGTTTGTTGAGAAATTATGATCGACTACAAACACATCATTGTTCGATCTAATCCAATATATATCTCTTGGAATCGGATTTCTTGGAAGTTTACTCACGCTCGAAATTCCTAATTTCTTGGGAGTGACTACACCAAAAAATTTATATGTTTTCGTGGTAGCCTTTTTTCGCTCTAAAACTAACCCTAATTTCTTGTTGTTTTTCAGGGATGAATAACTTGAACAAGTTGAACTTTGCTCCACTTGGAGACAATAGGCTAGGATACCACAAATGGGTCCATGATGTGCGCGCGTCTTAAAGGCTAAATGGATCCCTAGACACGATCCAAGAGCCAAGTCGAACGTGCTTACTCCTCAACAAGCTGCGGCTTTGGGAAGCGAATAGAGCTACTATGGAGGCGAACCAAGCTAAATCCATCATTCTCATGACAAGGCACATGAATACTTGGCGCTGGGAATGAGTACCTCAATGAAGAGGACCCTAGAAAGCTATAGGTAGAACTTGAATAGCGATTTGGCAACATTAAGTGACCCTTTGCTTCCTGATTTAGAAGTGAGATGGCATAGCCTTCGCCTGTGATTTCAAATGCGTACTTGACCACAATTCGGAAGCCCTTCATTATCAAGTCTTTGATGGAATTATGTGGCAAAAATATCAACGATCACGATGTTGATCGAGAAGACTCTCTCTACCTTCCCGTCTTTGCATTGATGATTTCCAAAAATTATCAAATCGATGTAAATGCAGGACATGTCACAAGGTTTCATTAGCTTATTGGAGCCATGAGCGAAATGAAAAGCACGAGAACATACTTGTGAAGAACTATAACTCTAGACATGTGGGAACCAAGTCTATTCGAGTCTAACTATAGTTAGCCCCTAAGGGAGGGCCTTAAGGAGGCGAAATCCTAAAACTAGGGATAATTCTAGACATTCTAGTCCATATTCTAGCCCCAAAGAGGAAGAAAATCGCCAACATAGGCCTGCATCTAAAACCGTGGATGTCAGCGTGTGAAGAGGACAGAGGCAAAGCCTCCAGCCATGGTGGTAGCGCCACCAAGGACAATGGCCAGTCCAAATCGCACCCCCAAAGGCGCCTCGATCAAGGGAGCCTGACCATAATGATGCTTATCTTGCCCGGTTGTGAAGCGCCCCGACATTGGGCTAAAGCATGTAAAGCACCCGAATCGTTGCAAACACGCATAAGACGTATCGCGTGAAGCAAAGGGAAGCAAATTACATGGAGCAAGAAGATCAAGATGACGATCTCGCTTCTAAGGGTTAAAGACTTCAAAGACCAAGAGACCGGACGATTTTGATTAAGTCTACTAGAGAAAACAAAGACTTCACATGGACATCTATTCTTTCGGCCGAAACGAAGCATGAATAAATGGTTGATTCACGAACTAATTGTGACCCCGCCAAGTTTGCCACTAGCGCCGCGCGCCCGATACCCGCCAACCTAGGGGTCGCGCAGTCCATATCCATGGCGCCATCCATGGCGTCCATCATCAATGATGGCGCGAGGTGATGATGCAATTACCAACTTTGCTTCCAATAGCATTTCGCAGGCACGCTTGGCCGAACCAAAATCCTCATTGGTTGTTTCTAAGGCCTCTCACTCATTTTACAAAGCACATTTCCTTGGGGAAATTAGAACTGAGACCGTCCCCACGCCAAAGGATACAAAAATACTCATTTTGTCCTTACATAGAATTGAGGGATTACGTGGACTGATTTAACCAACTTGGACGTTTAAATATTTCATGATGTTGGTTGACACCCAAACACGCCGTCAATCGCGTGTTGTGCCATTGTCTCCACCTGTAGAATCTTTGCTTATACTACACTCCTAGCACATATCATATGACAACGGGCTCGCTCCCCGTATCATCTCATTCACCAATTGGACTTGCCAATGCTAGAGTTTACATCGAAGACTTTTGATGATTATTGCATATCACGAGGGACTGATGTTGGACATCATATTCTCATGTACACACCCAAATGGTCTCGCCGAGAAGCGACTATGATGGTAGCCCTGACATTGATAATGCGCACTCAATCTCCTTATATCCGCTTGTGGTGATGCAATATAAGCATGCGACTATGCTAATTCGATCTACGACCCACCGCCACTCAATCTACCTCTGGCGTTCTGACTAGTGACCGGGTACCAATATCTCATACTTAAGCATATTAGAGTGTGCCATAATTGTGCTTCCAGCCACGCTACAACGTACTATGATGGGTCCTTACAAACGAATGGGCAACAAAGTTGGATTTGAGACTCCAACAATCGCCCACCACTTAATATCCTTGCTAGGTAATCTCCTTATCGCTAGATTTGCGGATTGTCACTTTGATGAGACAGTCTTCTGCCGTTAGGGGAGATAAGAATACTGGATGTTCAAGCAGGAGCAGCGGGGAATTGTCATGAGTCGAGTGGGGACAATGTCTCATCTTGATCCCTGTTAAAGTGACAAGATCACACATATCTGCACGCAAACATGCCTACAAGGATGGACGTCCCTACGAGGAGGGGCGTAGCCATCCTACACAGAGGTAGGCATGGTGCCAGCGCCATAGAGAGTGACACTCTAGGCGTTATAGGCCATGGCCCGGCTAGGAGGCTCTCGGGAGGCTCGTGGGTTGAGAAGGATACTTTGGCATAACTTCATCCTT
Organism: Dioscorea zingiberensis; assembly: GCA_026586065.1. Classification (NCBI taxonomy): domain Eukaryota; kingdom Viridiplantae; phylum Streptophyta; class Magnoliopsida; order Dioscoreales; family Dioscoreaceae; genus Dioscorea; species Dioscorea zingiberensis. The sequence goes on along the minus strand of JAGGNH010000103.1, from coordinate 92,032 downwards.
TGATCATCAAGATTCTCTAATGAGTAATTTAGAATTAAAATGAAACTTGATAGAAGCTGTTTTTTTTTCTTGGTGTAATATCAAAAATTGTATCATTTGTGTACTAAACTTTATTACTTGGTGTATCAAAATTGAGTAACTATATGAACAAGATCATAATACTACTTGAATTTCAATAAAAGTGACATACTTAACTAAAAATCCCACAACCTTTATAGATATCAAATATCTGAATCAAAATATGACGCAAATCGAGAAAGATCACCTAGGTTTATAAGCAATAAACCTAAAACAAAGGTTCCGGAGTCCACCAGGAGATAAAAGAGAAAATTCTCAATTTGATTGATAATATGATAGAAGATAGGTTCTCGCAACCATTTAAGGTTGCTTATATATGAGAAAAGAAACCCTAGGGAGACTAACAATGAAACCCTAAAGCCCACGGGTAAAAATAAAACAAATCCAAAACAAACTAGGAAACCGAAAATTCTAAAAAGCGATAAATTGCGGTTTTGAGGCCCTAAAGGACCTCAAAGCCCGAAAAGCCCACACGCCGTGGCAAAGCGGCGAGTTTTGTTCCCGGCATTGTTCCCTTTTCAAAAGCTATAGCAATCGCTAATCGGACAATCAATGCCAAAGTTGCAATAGTAACTTGGGTTTTCCTCCTTTGCACGATCAACCGTTCTTCAATCTGACCGCCATCCGGTCTACATCAAAGTATTTAAAATTTGAGTGAAATGGTGTTTTCTAGATACACGTGTGATACATCTTTGATACACGTCGATATAACTCTAATACACGTGTAGTACAATTTCTCATGATGGGAACCTCGATTATGATAGGGGAAAATTTTGATTGAAATTTTGTTTTGGTGATACACGCGAAACAATTTTGATATAGGTGTGATACACTATGGTGTGGTGGCCCCGACCCCAAAAGTGATTTGAAAAAAAAAAAAAAACTTACTGAAAAAGTGAAAGTATGTTTTAATGATACACGTGTGATGTATTTTTAATACATTTATGATACCTTTTTTATACGGGTTTTGATACATGTGTCACGTGGGCTTACTCACGGACCTTGAGGGTGATTTGTGGCAAAATTGAGTGAAAATAATGTTTTGGCTATACAATTGTGATATGTGTGTGACATGGCAAATTGGGCCCACAAGGTGATTTGAGACAAAATTAAGTGAAAATGTGTTTTGGTGATACACATGTGATATAGGATTCATATGTTTTACTTTTATTAGAGTTTACAAATGTCCTAATTAACTTTGTTTGCTTCAGTTCTAGTGTCTTCCCTCTTCTCTCACTAGGTCCACCCAAATCTCTTCCAGCTTCTCTCATTGGATCTGATCCAAATCTCTTCTCCTAAACAATGTTTGAGTTTTAGATCTATGGTAATTTATTTAACTGTTTGAGATATCATTTATCCCTTTCTCTTTCTCAAATTTTAGTGTTTTTATATTTTCCTTCAGTTTCATCATCTTCAAAAATTTCATAGAAGAGTCTCTCCTCTCTAAGAGGTAATTCTTAAATGTTTGGGTTGGGTTTTGGTTATTTGTTTGCTTCATGGTTAATATAATATTTGATTATGATGGACATTCATTATTTCATGTTGGATGTTGGGTTGATGGTTGCTGGGTTCTGAATTAAATTCTTTTCGATGGTAAAGAAATTGATTTCCATAGTGATATATTTGAGTATGATTTAATAGCTAAGAAGCTAATTTGTGACTTTAATGGCTGAGGTTTTTGGCTATGACAGAAGGTTTGCTTTTTTGGCTCATCGATTCTCTTCTTGTTCTTTTGATTTTCGAATCGGATAATCTTCACATTGAGCATTAGAGAAGTTCCAGTTGCTTTTCCCAATTTCAGTTGGCATTGGATTAACAAAGAGGCTAATCGAGCACATATCATATTGCTTGTTTAATTTAACTTCTTCTTTGGTGTGACCCTTTTTTGTAATTACACCAATCAAAATATATGAGCACATATCTGTTAGTACATGTTAGTACAACATGTGTTGTTGGCATTCCATTAACCACAAAAAGTATTCATAAAGCCATGTGATGATCTTAATTATATATTTCTATGTGCTCTGCTTTGAGATGGTGACTTTTTGCTTTTAGGCATGCACATCGAAGTCTACACATGTTTGCTGTCCATGCAGGTTGTGCTACCGTGATCTTACGGTGATTTGTTAGTATTAACATATTGGCAAGGAGAGGCAATATCACATTGAGATGGATCCGGGTGAGGAAGAAAATCTTGGAGAGGTAATTAATATCCCCTTGAGATGGATCCGAGTGAAGAAGAAAGGTGAAAGCAACCATATCTTTTCCTTTGCTGTCCACTTAATTCAATCATGGAGACCTTGCCGTCAGTAAATGAAAAGGGAAGGACATGGCAGCTAGGTTCTCCATTTTTCTATCATGGAAATCTTGCTGTTAAAGAAAAGGTTTCGATCTAGCCTTGCTGTTAATCTTAATATCCACTCGGTGCAATCATGAAGACCTTGGCTGCCAAAGGTAGAAGTAGGGAGCAAGTGCATCACGGACCTCGTGGTCTTACTCCAACCGAGCTGAAGAAACTTGGTTATTGTTCCTCCTATATATATAGGAGTTCTGTAGTTTTTGAGGTGGTGTGTCCGAGTTCAAAGTTCAAGAGATTAAGTTAGTCATGAGTATATTTCATTCTTGATATTCTCTTGTATTAAACACCGATGAGTTCAGGTTGAGAAAATCAACTATGTTTGAGTTTTCAAGACCCATGTTTTCAAGACAAATTGGAGCACATTTAGAAGCTGTAGACAAATTCTTGAGAGGTAGTTCAACTGGCTAAAAGAGTTTAGCTAGAGATAACCAGTCCGTGAGTTATCCGAGAGGTTGTAAGTGTACCTTGTATTTTGTTTACTATTTTATAGTGTGTGCTTAAGCACTTGGCCCGAGGCCCGCAGTTGTTTACCTCACTTTTTGAAGGTTTTATCGCGTAAACATTTTCCCGTGTTCTTTACTTTTCATTTATTTATTCTTATGCTTGCATATGGTAAATGCTTTATACCTTGTTGGTTAGGGATAGATAGGTTTTTCCAATCCCTCAACAACGCCCAGGAAAATTGATTGCAAATAATTGTTAATTGCCTATTCACCCCCTCTAGGCCATTCTAGTACTTTCATTTGGCATCGAGCAGGTCACTAGTTCTCCTAGTGAGATCCGTGAGGGTGTCTAGAATGGATAGAGATAGAGAACGCTCGGGTTCTATAAACCATCCACCTTTTTTGATGGGAATGATTATTCTCGGTGGAAAATTATGATGCAAGCCTTCTTACATTCACGGGATGAACATATACGGAATATTGTTGAACTTGGGTGGGAGGTTCCCACAAAGGAAACTAAGTCTAAAAGAGAGTGAGAGTTACGCTTCCGTAAAAGAACCTAAGTCTAGGCAAGATTGGTCTATAGCTGAAGTCGCGTGACTTTAACAATGATGTTAAAGCACGGCACAGCTTGTATACTGCTCTTTCTATGAAAGAAAAGAAGCGTATTGGAACTTGTAAGACTACTTGAAGAAGGCATGGGATCTTCTTCAAATGACTTATGAAGGAAACAAAGAAAGTTAGGACTTCGTAAACTTGAAATTAATTTCGAAGTTTGAGACAATGACTATGGGAGATGATGAGTCCATTGATGATTTTCATTCTAGGCTTATAAATGTGACGAATGAGTGTGATAGTCTTGGTGATCCTATTGCTGAGAATAGGATTGTAAAGAAATTCCTTAGGTCCTTACCTTTGAGTTTTCAAAATAAACAAAGCGCCATTGAAGAAGTTCAGGATTTAGATACCTATACCTTAGATGAACTTCTTGGGAATCTTCAAACTTTTTGAAATGAAAAATCAGGCCAGATAAGAAAGTAAAAACCATTGCCTTGAATGCTGTTAGGAAAGTGGATGAAAAGCCAAAGGAGTTAGTAAAGGAAAAGGATAGTGACTCAGATTTTCTTCGTTTGGACCCAAAATGAACATTTTGGCCCGACAAGGCATCGTCTTGGAGAAATTGAGCCAATATCAGTGGCTCAAGCTATATATTGTCGACAAGCTCGAAATATATATTTAGAGGCTAAATAAAGCCTACTATGGAAGTATGACAAGTCAACTTTTAGCATATTTTCCTACTTAGGCTAGGAAAACCGAGGCTAGACAAGGAAGGAGGGGTGGCAGACTAACCAAATGAAATCGAAATGTGCTGAAACTTTTCAGATCCATTCTAGACAGCCCAAAGATCATTTCTTATGAAGAGTGCAAGAGCGTTTTTTTGAGTGGAAGGCCTTCAAACAATCAGCCCAATTTTTCTACAGAAGCAAAACTGGAAAACTGGACCTGTAAGAGGTCCAGCAGCATTTTCGGCCCAACCATATGGAATAAAAAATCTGAAAATTTGTCAGGATGATCTACACTCATAGTGGAACATTTCATATGAAGAAGACGAAGGCATATAATGAAGTCTTGTTGGAGAAATAATTGGAAGGAATAAAGGGGCAGAAACTGACCTAAAACCAGCTCAATATTCACATGTTCATGTTTCCTACCCACATGAAGAAAGCTAGATGCTTTTCTCTTTTTCCTTGGATATATTTTTCTTCTACAATCTCTTTAATAGATCATCACCACTTCCATGTTGCTGCACCTTCATGCTTTGCTTTCATTTCATCTTTTTCTCTATCTTTTCCATATTTTACAAGTGAACTTAGATCTACTTTCATTATTTTTCTTCCACTCATCATTTCACTCTTCTTTTTCTTCCCTATATAAACACCTTCTCCTCTCATTCTAAGACACACATTCACATTCAACAACAACATCTCTAAGATGATCTAAGTTCTCTCTAGAGCAAACCTCTCTAAGAGCAACTCCTCTCCTTCTCTTTCTCTTACCAGGGTGATCACACTCCTAGTCCTAGTCTTCCTCGTAGCCAATTTTTTAGTGCCACCAAACCCTCTGTCAACGTGCTTCTGGTCCTAGTCTCCTCGGAGCCGATTGTAGTACCACGACCAAAACACAAACACATTCACGACACAACATCAAAACATCTCTAAGATGATCTAAGTTCTCTCTAGAGCAACCTCTCTAAGAGCAACTCCTCTCCTTCTCTTTCTCTTCACGCAGGTGATCACACTCCTAGTCCTAGTCTTCTCGTAGGCCGACTTTTCAGTGCCACCAAACCCTCTGTCAATGTGCTTCGGTCCTAGTCTCCTCGGGTAGGCCCGGTAGTGCAGCGACCACAACTAAGCATTCTGAGAATCCGGCCAAGCAAGGGTAACGCCCTAGCAACCCAGTAAGCTAAAGTCACGCTTTAGTAAGATCTCAACATTTCGGTGATTTCGCTCGCCAATCTGCAATATTGAGTATCGATTGTGTTAACAAGAAGAAACTTCAAAGAAAGTCCTCACCACGGTGAGAAAGAATCCCCATGACGAGGTTGGTGCTCTCCTCGCCTACAATCGCAGAAAAGAAGTCGGTCAAGGGACATCCCCGACGCATCGCACTTAACGTGCTGGCACGCTTCCGCGCAAGAAAAAGAGACTCGCTGACCAGCTGCAACAAAATTGAAGCCAAACATTTACTGCTGAAGACTTTGCTCTCTTTAACCAAACATTACAAAAAGTTTTTAAGATCCGGTAATTCGTTTCAAAATTCCAAGAACTTCTCCGGGTCTAGTTCTAGGAGAAATATGAGCGGTGACTATTCTTACGAAAAAGACACTAAAGCTAGGTTTACCTATAAGAAACCTTCTGTTGATAAACCTAAGTGTTTTTAGTGTCGTGGTTTTGGACATCTTGGCGCAAATTGTGGAAATAAGAGATTCAAGGCTCGCTCAAATAAGGCTATGAACACAACCCCGGAGTGACTCCGAAGTCCGACACTCAATCTGAGTGTGGTGAAGACAACGTTGCCTTTAATTGCTGCTCTTCATCCTTCATCCTCATGTGAGTATGAAGAAAAGGATCTTGATGATGAAGAAACAAATGATCAAGCCATGGCTGACAAATACCAAGAAATGTGTAGAGAGCCTTGACCAAAATGTTGAAGCTAAATCAATCCTTGAGTGAAAAACTTTGTCTGGTAGAACAAGAAAAGGAGGGATTGCTAAGCACATGCAATCCTGCACAAAAACTGGGAGATCGAGAAGTGAGTGTATGTTAAGTATAAAGAGCTTACAAGATAATTTGGATACTCAAATTAGTCTCGTTAACTCCTTGTCTTCTAAAAACTAAGCCTAGAACTTTCTTTGAAAGAATCTCAAGAAAATTTTTAAAGTTTTCAATAAGTTCTGACAAAGTTTCAAAAATGATAGGCATTGGAAAAGTTGGAGGGACAAGAAGGGAATAGGATTCTCTGACAAAGACTTCTTTCAAGGACTCAAAACCTATCAGGTTTGTGAAAGAAAAAATGACTCCTAAGAATGAATTTCCTCCTCCTTTTAAAAGGTTTGTTCCCTTATGTCACTCTTGTGGTATACTTGGTCACATTAGACCCGTGTGTAATGCGTCTCAAGAAACACTTTCAAGTATCCAAAGGTGTCTAAAAGGTCAGTTCAAAACATGTCCTTGCATGACAAATTGAAAGAACATTTGAAAGAAGTTACCGGGATTACAAAGCTGGTTTCAATCCCAAAGTCTTCAACTCCAAAATCAAAACAAGTCCTGGGTAGAAAAAGGTTCACACTCTTGTCATGTTGCTTCAGTAAATATTCCTTCCTCTGATTTATCCGTGTTTGATAATACTTGTTTGCATCAAAAGGATTCAGATTTTATTGAAGCAACGCGTGTCTTGTTGCCTTAAGCTGTTTTAGCAGCAAGAAGGGCTGATACTTGGTACATTGATAGTGGTTGTTCTAGACATATGACAGGTGACAAAAGCTGGTTCACTTCTTTCTCGGATGAGTTCACATGTGGATCACATTACTTTTGGAGATGGAAGGAAAGCAAAGGTAATCGGTAAAGGGAGTGTTTGCACACCGTGTATTCCCCAACTTACAGAATGTTTTATATGTGGAAGGGTTGCATTCAAATCTGATCGAGTGTGAGTCAAATGTGTGATGATTATGAAGGTGTTTATTTCAACAAAGATAAGCTGTGTTGTACTTGATAATGTTGGCAAAAGTATCATGGGAGGAAAGCGGTCCAAAGATAATTGTTTCTGCATACATGCAAAATGAAACTAACATGTCTCGTGTGCATGAAGATCAAAACCACAAATGATATTTTGGAACTTTGGCACCAACGGTTGGGGCACATCAACTTTCAAGATCTTGTGAAGTTGTCCAGCAAGGAAGTTATGCGTGGCTTACCAAAATTAAGTGGACAAACAGATATTGTCTCCGAAGGTTGCAAGCTTGGTAAACAAATAAGGAGTTCATACCGTGTAATCAATGAAATCACAACCTCCCAACCTTTGGATCTAATGCACATGGACTTAGTCGGACCTATTCAGACAGAAAGTATAGGAGGTAAGAAGTATATACTTGTCCTTGTTGATGATTTTACCCGATTCACATGGGTAAACTTTTTGAGAGAAAAAATCTGATGCTTTCACTAGTTTTAAAGGGCTATGCAAAAGGATTTTAAATGAGAAAAGCTCTTCAAATACTAGCATTGTTAGGATTAGAACAGCATCATGGAACTAAATTTCAAAATTCTTCTTTTGATAACTTTTGTGATGAACATGGAATTATGCATGAATATTCTGCACCTATCACACCACAACAAAATGGTATTGTTGAAAGAGGAAGAACAGGGTTTTGATTGAAATGGCAAGAGTATTGCTTTGTGTGGTTCGAATTGCTCACATGTTCTCAAGAAGCCGCCAACACAGCTTGTTACACCACAAACCGTGTTTTTCTTGGCCAAGTACTGATAAAACTCCTTATGAACTGTGGAAAAGTAAGAAACCCAATGTAAAGTCATCTGAAAACTTTTGGTAGTCCTTGTTTCATTTTTCGTGATAGAGAATATCTTGCAAAGTTTGATGCTCGTATTGATAATGGAATTTTTCTTGGGTATTCATCAAATAGTCGAAGCTTTTAGAGTGTACAAATGTAAGAACAAAATCTGTTCTTGAAACGATCAATGTAACTATTGATGACTCTATTGCTCACTCTGTACCTTTCTTTGCAGATGATGATTACTCTTCTCTTAGCAAAAAATCAAGGACAACCTGGGAGTGAAAGTGACCAAGAGACAAATAAATTAAATGAGGAATTATTTGGTGCTCCTTCATTACATAGACAAGGACATAAGCAAGTTCAAAAAGACCATTCTATTTCAGATATCATAGGTGGTCCGAATGATGGCTTAAAAACCAGGAGTCAAGTGACAAATAAGGTATGTGAATCTGCCTTAATCTGCATTTCGTGGAAAATAATGTTGATAGGATCAATGAAATCTCTCATATTGGTTTTATTTCATTAATTGAGCCCAAAAATGTTAAAGAAGCCCTGTGGTGATAATGATTGGATTAATGCAATGCATGATGAACTTAATCAATTCAGCAGGAATGATGTGTGGTTTCTTGTTCCTAGACCTAAAATTTGCAATGTTATTGGAACTAAAATGGATTTTTAAAAAAATAAGACTGATGAGAAAGGGTTTGTCACTAGAAATAAAGCTAGACTTGTAGCTCAAGGATATGCTCAAGTAGAAGGTCTTGATTTTGATGAAACTTTTGCCCCAAGGTTGCAAAGACTAGAATCAATTCGACTTTTGCTTACTATTTGCTTGTCACCTTAGGTTTAAAGTCTATCAAATTGATGTTAAGAGTGCTTTTTAAACGGTGTTCTGCATGAACATGTTTATGTAGAATAGCCACAGTGGATTCACGCAGATCCTCACAATCGATCATGTTTACAAACTAAAGAAAACTTTGTATGGATTGGAAACAAGCCCCTGTGGGATTGGTATGAAGCCGCCTCTGCCTGCTTCATTTACTAAGCAAAGGATATGAGCGTGGGGCAGTGGATAAAACTCTCTTTGTTAAGAGAATTCACAAGCACATAATGATAGCCCAAGTATATGTAGATGACATCATATTTGGGTCTACCTCTGAATCTCTTGTGAAAGAGTTCACAAGCTGCGATGGAAAGTGAGTTTGAAATGAGCATGTGTGGTGAATTGAATTATTTTCTGGGTTTTGCAAGTTAAACAATTTCAAGAAGGTATGTTTTACGTCACAATCCAAGTATGCAAAAACTTGGTGAAAAGTTTGGGATGGAAACAAAGCATCTGCAATCCCCACACCCATGAGCACCAGCACAAAAATCGGTGAGGATCTTGCTGGAAAAGTGTTGATCAAACACCGCATGCGGAAGCATGATAGGGAGTCTACTATATCTTACCGCAAGTAGACCGGACATTTCGCTCGTGTTGGTGTGTGCGCACGACATCAAGCAAATCCCAAGGTATCTCATCTTGAGGCGCTTAAAGCGCATCATCGGATATGTCTCGTGCACGTCCGAGTTTGGTATTTTCTATACTTTTGAGACTAACGTGGAAGTTGCGAGGTTACTCGGACTCAGATTGGGCAAGGAAACTTGGATGATCGACGCAAAGACCTCGGGTGGGTGTTTCTTTGTTGGAAACAATCTGTATCATGGCATAGCAAGAAGCAGAACTGCATTTCTCATCCCTTCTTGAGGCGTAATATGTTGCAGCTGGAAGTTCATTACGGATGTTATGGATGAAACAGATGCTCGGGATTACGGTTTCAATCAAGGTAAGCTTGCCATTTTTGTGACAATTCAAGTGCTATTAACATATCAAAGAATCCTCGGCCCAACATTCTCGTACTAAACACATTGATATTAGATATCACTTCATTCGTGATTTAGTTGAAAAAGACATACTTGGACTTGATTTTGTGCCCACCTAACATCAATTAGCTGATTTGCTTACTAAACCCCTTGATCACACTCTCGCTTCGAATCACTTCAGAAAAGCTATTGGGGTGCTGTGCTAAACTTTGATTACATATGCATCATGCTCTGTGGTGTTTCACTTAGTTTGTATAGATGCATGGTTTGTCCAGGAGTTTTTAGTTCTTAATTCTAGTGAAAAGGATTGCATGCACATGTCTGCAATCCCCGTGGATGGTCGTGGAGGAATTTGAAATCTAGCTAAAGCATATGATTCCCCGATTTCATGCTTACCGGTAAAACAATGTTAAGTGGTGCGACCTTGTTACCTAGCCAACCTCGGGAGTCTAGTATGATCCAAGGTCCGTGTTTCACTCTTATTCCTTGATCTACTCACATGCACACTTGAATCTCTTGTGGGGATTACATCTTGTCAAAAGTTTGTCCGGACTTGAGGTTTAAAAATTTCTAAGTTCATTATCTTAGTGTGCATTTTCTTGGTCCTTCCATATTAAAATGAAAGAAATATTCTCTTGAAGGAGTTTGGCCAGGCTATTCCCAAAGTAAGCAGGTCACCGATTAAGTGGCCGAGCGATATGAGATTTTGGGATAGAAACAGGGAATGGTTTGGTCCCGTGGTTGTTGATATTATAACTTGTGACTCGAGTTGATAAGTCCTTGGAGTATCCTTGTTATACTTAGTGCCTTAAGACCACCTGGTGCGAGAGTCACCTGGCGTAAAACTCGCTACATGGGTCATTAAGTTTGTGCTTATATTTAAAAAAAAGGGTGTTATAAGGTTGAAAAAAGAAGTTATAGTTGATTCCTTGCACATGAACTTGTTCTCATTTATGACCTCAGTTCGGCTACTTGATTGGATTACAACCCCACATTGATTCTTGTTCACTATTCATTCAAGATAAGTGAGCACCTATTTTGTTCATGTCTACATTCCCTAAGTTGGCTGGCTACTCATGGTACTCATTTTTCTTGTATCTAACGCTGTAAGTGAGTAAATTGTTAAAATCTTAAACTACGCTTTCGTTTCATTAATAATCACCGACTTTCATCAGTGGATCCGGTCATAACTCATTGCCTCAAGGCCACATTCAAGTTCATTTTTTTACTAGCTCGGTTTGAGGGGAGTTGTCTCAGAATATAGTAGTTTGAGGGGAGTTGTTGTTATTCTTTTGTTTTTGTTTACCTTGTTCTACTTCGCTATTCCCGGATGAGAATGTTAGGTGTGGAGGATCTTGAGGCACGCTTGAAAATGTTGTAGAAGATACTGCTGATGCAGTGTGTTCCATTCTCTGTTGACATGGGAAGCTATCATTTTTCTCTCCCGGCTGGTGTCCGTGTATTGAGTATATTGAGTAGGACCCCTTGCCATTCCTAGACAAAAGGGGAGAAGATGATCTAAGTTCTCTGGATATTTACGATGTTTTTGTGACTTTTATTGGATGTTAACTGTTGACGTTTTTGAACTTTGGTTAATTCAATTTGATTTGCTTTTACTTGGTATGTTGTTTGTTTGTTTCAGGAGCAAATGGAAGTGTTGGATATGATGGAAGATAGATTACGAGAGTCTAGGATTAGCAGAGCGTAGTTTTGTATAGGAATGCCAAAGGGGAGATTGTTAGTACATGTTAGTACAACATGTGTTGTTGGCATTCCATTAACCACAAAAGTATTCATAAGCCATGTGATGATCTTAATTATATATTTCTATGTGCTCTGCTTTGAGATGGTGACTTTTGCTTTTTAGGCATGCACATCGAAGTCTACACATGTTTCTTTGTCCATGCAGGTGTCTTGGCTATGTGACCTTCCTCGTGATTTGTTAGTATTAACATATTGGCAAGGAGAGGCAATATCCCATTGAGATGGATCCGGGTGAGGGAAGAAAATCTTGGAGAGGTAATTAATATCCCTTGAGATGGATCACAGTGAAGAAGAAAGGTGAAAGCAACCATATCTTTTCCTTTGCTGTCCACTTAATTCAATCATGGAGACCTTGCTGTCGTAAATGAAAAGGGGAAGGACATGGCGCCTAGGTTCTCCATCTTTCTATCATGGAAATCTTGTCATTAAAGAAAAGGTTTCGATCTAGCCTTCTGTTAATCTTAATATCCACTCGGTGCAATCATGAAGACCTTTGGCCGCCAAAGGTAGAAGTAGGGAGCAAGTGCATACGGACCTCGTGGTCTTACTCCAACCGAAATTTGAAGAAACTTGGTTATTGTTTCTCCTATATATATAGGAGTTACGTGGTTTTGAGGTGGTGTGTCCGCAGTTCAAAGTTCAAGAGATTAAGTTAGTCATGAGTATATTTCATTCTTGATATTCTCTTGTATTAAACACCGATGAGTTCAGTTGAGAAAAATCAACTATGTTTGAGTTTTCAAGACCCATGTTTTCAAGACAAGTGGAGCACATTTAGAAGCTGTAGACAAATTCATCGAGAGGTAGTTCAACTGGCTAAAAGAGTTTAGCTAGAGATAACCGAGTCCAGAGTTATCCGAGAGGTTGTAAGTGTACCTTGTATTTTGTTTACTATTTTATAGTGTGTGCTTAAGCACTTCAGCCCGAGGCCCGTAGCTTGTTTACCTCACTTTTGAGGGTTTTTTCTTTAGCTGTAAAACATTTTCCGTGTTCTTTACTTTTACATTATTTATTCTTATGCTTGCATATGGTAAATGCTTTATCTTGTTGGTTAGGGATAGATAGGTTTTTCCAATCCCTCAACAACGCCCAGGGAAAATTGATTGCAAATAATTGTTAATTAATTTTATTCACCCCCTCTAGGCCATTCTAGTACTTTCAATATCAAACACTCAAAATTTGTTTTTCATTTTCACCAAGACTTTTAAAAATAGTTTTACCAAATACTCAATTACTTTCTTTTACAACAAAATAAAAAGTATTTATCCTCACAGTCAAATTAGTGTGCTTCCTCTCACGGCACATAGCAAATTCCAAATTAAGCCTACAAAAACCTTTCAAATCAAGATCTTGTTCCACAGTGTAACTGTAACTGTTTCAGAAACACAACACTATTTACATATGTCCCCGGGGTACTCGCTGACTGACCGTACCTCGAGAAACGAGGAGTGGGACTACACTCTCTGGAGTCTCTGCATTGTCGTATCATACTGCAACTGACACACCGCTACGACAGGCCAATAATGTTCACCGCCACTCCCAAACGGGCCCCACGTCTTTCACACCGGATTGTTTTGATTTTCCCTCTTTACTTATTTTCCGCCGCAAAATAAAACGCTTCCATTTTCTGTTTCCCAACTTTCCCCTCTCGGAAAAAAAAAGAGTAGACTCGGATTTAGGGTTTTACAGAATCGCAAAAAAATTGATTTCTTGCCTTGAAAAGATGGGGTCTTTAATGCCGTGGCTTCTTCTCTGCGTCTCACATTGTCGCTCTTGATTGGCCGGAATTCTCGTCCTTGAGGCTACGAAGTGGAATTGAGGGGTTTTATGTTGGACCCCTGAAGCTAATCGCCACCATGGTACGTTTCATTTATGCGTTTCTTGTTTTCTTTCTGATTAAGTTTCGATTTTTGTTTGGTTTCTTTGAAGAAATGTATTTATCTTGGTAAATAGACTTGAATTGCTACTGTTGAAGAATCGTTTGGGTGATTTTTTAGGGAATTTGAAAGTGTTTGAGAGACTGTGAGGCTGAGATTCTGGGATTTAGGATTCAAAAGTGTGATTCTTTTTGTTTTCTTTAACTTGGGTTTTGAGAGAGAATTGTTCAGTGTGTTCTGGCACTTTTGGAATTTGGACTTTCTTGATTGTTGTCATGCTTTTTACTTTTTCTTTTGTGAAAGTTGTGTTTGTATACTGAAATGAAGATAATTCGAATTTGATTGTGGGCATTAGGATCTTTTGTTTTATGGGTTTTGACTGGTAACATTTTTTTTTTTATCAGTTTTGACTGCATAACTAGAGAAGGGTGTATAAGGCTATTTCTTATGTGCAGTTCTATGCTTTTTGTTAGCTGTCAAACGATTAGCTTATTCGAGTATTTATAAGGGGTAAAAGAAACTAGCTGAGTATAGGTTTTCTCCCAGAGGTTGACTGTGGTACAGCCAGAATGTTATCTAGGAGATATTAACTAGTTTGATGTGAAGGAATCAAGGACTTTTAAGTTCCTTAGTTTCATCATGCATTGTGAAAAAAGTGAGCTAAAAGTTGGTATGTTGACCTTAATTAGTTGTATAGACAGTCCAAATACCACGTTCACCTTGAATCTCCTTGTATCCTGTATGTTTTTTCTGGACTTGTGTTAATTACATACTAACAGACCAGCGCAATAACTCCAGATCATTCAGACTCCTCTCAGTGATAAGATTTTTCCTTTTACCCTTTGCCTTCTACTCTACCATTCATTTTATTTCTTTAAATGCAACAATCCTATTTATTTAGCCTCTTCTCAACAGATCCTATAGCTAGAATCATAGCTCTTCAAGTACTCATCAAGAGATCATTTTGATTAGGTGACAGTTTTCTCATCTCGGTCTTGTTTGTTTTAGAATTTATTCCTAACAGCTCACTCTATTATGCATGATGCATATGATTGTCTTTGGCAGACTTTTAGTCATACCGTGCTATCACTCTTTAAGATATTATTAGACAGCTTTAAATTCTAAAGACACAAACAGGATAAACTGAATTTCTGTTTGCTGTTTCCATTTTTATTTATTCATATTTTACCTACAAAGTGAATTGAATGTCTTTTTGCTGTTTCCAAAATCTTATTTTTGACCTTTCAAATTGATGTTCCAGTGGAATTTGATATCCTTAATGAAGTATAAATCTAGACATTGTGAGGTTCTGGATAGGAACTTGGGTTGTATCTGGGAAATAGTTGGGATAAAGCTTTAAAACCGTTGATCAACTAAATAGGAGGTATTGGAAGGAGGTCAAAAAATCAAGGGTAATTCAGGATTCAGCATCTCTGAAAATAAGGTGTTTAGTGGAGATTTGGCAAGTGTGAAGTTACTCCTGATCAGTAAATATGTTTTACTATTTCCATACACCCACAGAATAAGTGCCAAAGATTGTAGATCGACTTGTTGGGAGTGTTAATAACAGTTCCCATTACTAAAATGTCAGAACATGATAGCTCATGCGATAACAAGATATCTACCTCTGCTTTAGTACTCATTCTAAATTCTAAATTATGGCTATTCTCATACTCCCAAGTTAAACAATGTAATATTACATTGATGTTTGAAAATAACCTGTTTACCATTTACTGTCCATATATGGTCATGAAGAGTATTTGATATCAGTTTTATTTCTGCTTTAAGAAAACACCACATCCTTATAAGAAAACTGATATTAAGTAAACTCACCGCATCCAGTTATTAAGTAATTCTTATACATTTGGATTTGGGCTGTGGGGCTTTCAATTTCATTTTGTAATTGTCAGTTGTTATTTTGGGTGCTAAATTATCTATGAACAAAGCATAAGCATGCTAAAATTAACTATGTGCTGTTTCTGCAGGTAACTGTCTGTCTAACATGTGGTGATAGAGGCTTGAAAGGTTACGGTAAACTGTTCAGAGTGTCAAGATAGTTCCCAACATATGTATGATTCGCTCCCATTTGCTTATATTTTTATTTTATATTTTAATTTTTAACGATGAAAAATAAGTGACGATACTGTTATTTAAGTACCGCTTTGTTATAAACTAAATTTATTTTCTGGTTATTTGAAATTATACAATTGTACTATAATCGCACTGTTCTCTGTATGGATGGCTGATCAACTCATCTCTTCTCTTTTATCTCCAGTTATTGCCTTGGCGTGACACCAGAAAAATATTTTGAGAAAGATTTTACTTGGGTTTGTGACGAAAGTGTAAACCAGTCTCTATCCCTTGAAAAGTCATCATAACCAAAACTCTAAGAAGTTGCTGGCTTAAAGAGGAAGAAGTTGAAAAAGAAGAGTAATAGAAAGAAATTCACTGGGTCTGTGGCTAAAAACGAAGGTTCAGATATGTGAAGGTAGCCCTCCTGAACACGCAGGCTAAGGGCAGTGAAAATTGTGATAATGTTCTAAAGATTGGTAATCGGTCGGGACAGGTTCTTGAAGATCAGGTCAATTCCTCCCATGATCTAGCCGCATCTTTAAAGACCCCTCAAATAGCGGCTAGTGACCCTTTGAAAATCAATGAAGACTGTTATGTTGCTGCACAGCCTATTATTGATCCAACTTGGAGGTACAAATTCTATCCTCTCCCTTTGTTTTGAATTTAAGGTGAACTTGTACAAGCACATCTGGTGCAGGTTAAATTCCTGAGCTGGTTTTGTTTATTGACACAGGGGAAGTCTAAGCATAATGAACAAAGACTTCAGCATCATTAGTGGACTTGTAGCCCATCTTTCAAGCTTAGCATGTGCTAAAGTGTTTGAAGAGGCGAAATTGCTACCAATGCTGCTGTTTCCAGATTTGGTTTGTAGGGTTGATGTGTGGCCAAAAGGCGTTTGAGAGCTGGACCAAGTGATCAGAGTATTGCTCTTTATTTTTTCCTGACAGCAAAAGGTGATGGATTTCACATTAGTTCTTGATCAGTTGTTCCTAAATCTTTTACTGTTGGCTTTCTAAGACTTACTCTTCTTTTTTAATTTTTATTTTTTATTGGTACAGTAATGAGAAGGATTTTGATAACCTAGTGTGGATTTAGCATGATCCAAGAGGATCTTGCTATGAGGGCAGTGCTGGATAACGCTGAGCTTTTAGTTTTCACTTCAAGTGTACTGCCCAAGCAGTTTCAGAGTGAGTCCTAAATTCTTTGTTTGCATGAACATTTTCCGCACTCTCTTTTTAATTTAGTAACCTGTATAGCTCTTGTGGAGAATTTAATAGATAGCCTTCTTGAACTTATTGATTTGCAGGATTCCAGACAAAGCTTTATTTGTGGGGGGTGCATTTAGGGAAGCAGTCTTCCCCATTAACAAATGATAATGCCCCCAGAGGTGAGAAAGACCTCACAAAGCCCTTACCCTGTTGCACACAGAGTCCAGTTAGTCCGTTGAGCAACAATGTGGACTGTCGTTCTGAATCTCATTAGTCATTTGGTGATTAACTAATCTGAATTTTCGTTCTCTCACCAAACTATGTGCAAAAGTGTTGTTTTCTTTGTAAACTGATAAATCTTGTAGTTTAACCTGAGGGATGCTGATAAAATTAGTGGAGGGGTGTAACATCATGTATTCATGTAGGAAGTTGACAGTATAATAAAATCTGCAGTAGTGAGTAGTGAGTACTAGCCTTATTTATTTATTTATTTTGTTGTTTATTTTATATTTAGTTTTCCTTTTAGTCAATGGCCAATTAGTACTAGATTGCTAACTAAATCTTCTAGAAATGGTGGATTGCAACGTTTTAGCTTAAGGATGCTGCTAATGACAATTGTGTATAATTGGCGACGACGATGGGGTTTAGAAAAATGTGGAATAAAATGATTAAATAAGTAATGAGATAAATTGTCAAAGCTCATAGTGTGATGGTACGTAGTTTCGTTAGAAAGGTCCTCAAGTTATACTTTTTGATTGCCTCAACTTACAGGGAGAAACGTGCCGAAATACATCACTTTCGTTTCCCATCTTGCTCATCTTGAAATCTAGTGAAATACATCACTTTCGTTTCCCATCTTGCTCATCTTGAAATCTAGTGAAGAGGAACCTTCTGTCGAGCATACAAATAACTGAATAAGAGCATCTCCAATAGTAAAAGCTATTTTTTTTTAGCTAAATCATCTAAAAGTTAAATTTAGGTAGTAAATTTCCAGCTTTTCCTCCAAAGCAGTTGTTAGCTAAACTAAAAAATAGAGCGTGGAGTGTTTAGCTTTTTGTTATTTTTTCTCTCCTCCCTAGCTAAATTTAGCTAGAGATTTTAGCAAAAGCCAAATTTGACTTTTCATATAGCTATTTTTCTTTGGAGTGCTAAACTATCTCAAATTAGCCAAATTTTTAACTTTTGTTGAAATAGCTAGTCTCATTTGGAGATGCCCTTAGGGCCACACTTGTTTAGTTTGGGAATTTAAGCTAGTTGAGAAAAATTACCATAGTTTTTCACATGAAGTAACAATATCACGCAAAAAAAAAAAATCACCGCACTACTTAGAGACGGATGAGTTCTCATAAGAAGAAATTATCAAATGACAGCTAAATGGTTTGCTGGCAAGTTAAAGAGAATCGTATATCTCTCCTTAATGAAAGTAGTCGGGTTGCCTCCCTATGAGTGAGGTGCATAAACAGAGCCGGCTTAGAGGCTATGCAAAGTGTGCATTGAACAAGTGGCCCCCAAATTTTGGGGTCCTATATATACTTCTTTGTACATCTATATTATTTATGAAAAGGGCCCTCACTACTTGAAAGTTTTGTAGTTCAGTTGGCAATTAGCTCTCTTTCCAATTTAGTAGTACAAGTTCGATTCTCATTGCAGTTGATTTGCTTTTTATTTCTTTTTGGGCCCATTTTCTTGTTCTTGTTCTTTTGGGTCATTTTTTCCTCATTGCAGGTGATTTGCTTTTTATTTCTTCTTTTTTTGGGCCCCTTTTTCTGCCTCCATTTTTCTTGTTCTGGTAGATATTACATTTATCTTTGATCCTTGTTTAATTTATTTCTGTCTTTTGGATAGTATTGTATTTATCTTCAAGTTAATAATTCATAATTCAATTGTAATTTTGTCTGTAAATGGATTTTTGTTAACAAGCTTTAGTCCTTTTTCTCTCTAATTTTTTTGTTTTTAAAGAAGTGGAATAATAATATAAGATAAGAGGGCCAAAACAAAAACAAAAAACTAAAGTAATTAATTATGTATTTATATTTGTTTGTATCATGCATAATCGCGTAAAGAGGGTCATATTTTATATCTCAAGCACGTGGCCTCCAAAGCTTTTTGAGACGGCTCGTGCATAAACAATAAATAAAAAATAAAAATTTGGTGTAAATTAGATCTAACAAATAATAGAAATGAGACCAGATGTGAACTCATACCCCAATCATAATAGGGAAGTCCTAACATATCTTGTATTGCAAATGTATTGGGAATTTACCAAAAATAAGCATGTTACATAGTTGATATTTGAAGATATCAAGGCCCTCATGAGAGAGTTAGAAATAGTCCAGGTCCAACATGTTTTCTGTGAAGTTTAATGGTGTCGCATTTTATCGACTTGCTCATTTTACTATGTGACATGTAAGGGATGAGTATGTGTGGTTAGATGAGGTTCATGATATTATCCAGGATGTCTTTTTCGAGGACCTGTAATACTTCTCGCGACGGACTAGGCAATATATCCCCCAGATTTATGGCACGCTTACTTACTTGGAATGGAAAATAATCATGAATCGGAGACAAGTGGAATGGGAGAAGAAAGGAATCGGTATTGATTCCGGAGGAATGATTCCTAAACCCATCTCCCCTTCAGAATCTAATTCTTGAGTATTCGTGAATCGATTCCTGATAAAATAGGTGGGACCTACACCAATTCCCATTCCTTCATGTGTTAGTAAACACAGGAATTCTTTTACCCTCGAATCATTCTCGATTCTTTTATGTGTTAGTAAACACAGGGGTATTTTTACTCAGAATCATTCCATTACATTCCATTCCATTCCAAGTAAGTAAACGTGGCCTTATGATCCAATCAATTATACTATAAGCATAGGGTAAAAGGATCCCGGTCTTTTGGGTTCCCACTCCGCCTTTCAAAAAAATAAAATGAAAAACATGAACAAGATGACCATTATGCCAAGCAAATGTCCAAATTATCCATTCACTTATGAATAAGATTTCAGTGAATGTATTCTTAATGAGACTTCATCCATTATTTTAAAGATTCAGTAGTGTTTCAGCCACATTGTGTAAACCTTCGCAATGTTTTTGTAAATGAGGGATAATCTAGATAATTCATGCAACAAAATGGCTTATATATGTTGATGTTATGAAGAAATGTCAATTTTTGATCAAACCATGCAACACGCCCACTTCAGATAATTCTCCCCAAAGCATACTGTTTTATTTGAGATCAATTTCGAGATAAATTCTTCGATTAGGATACATATTTGAAAAGCTGCAATTACCCTTGTTTAGGAATTACATTTCCTTTAATATTTTTCTTCTATTTATATGCATGACTTGCACGTCTCTGTATCCGTGTATTAGGTTGAAGAGAAAAGCCGAATGCAACCTGGAATTCCAGTACTCCAGCCTGTTTTGGCCAATAACCTAAAAATCCCAACTTCTTCTTTCCAAATGTACGTACCACTTTTGCAGTCTGATTAATCCAAATAATAAAGTAATCATGCAGTGTAACAAACTTCGTGGACTAATTTAATTGTGTTCTTAACCACTCCAAGCATCGTTTTGTTTGATTGAAATATACAATTACAAACAAAAGCATATGATCGATTATGATATTGAATTTATTGACTTTTAAGTCCCCTAAATATGGATGTGTCCCCTCTAATAAGCAATTAGCTCATACCAGATTAGCAGCATTAATAATCTATCCTTGTCTTCTAGAGGGATATATAAGTGGGTGCAAGTGAACAAACTAATTGCTATAGTCAACTGGGCAAAGCTAGTAAAGCTCTTTTTATGCTTGTCTGGCCAGTAAATTAAACTACTCTGTAAATCAGAGAACTTAGTCTCACTTTTACATTATAGATAAGGTTTATAAATTGGAGTTCGAGAGAGTCTTGGAGCTTACAAAGTCGTAAATGAATCTAGTACGTGGATGTTAGTTTAGAGCAATATTATCCAGGATGTTAATTTAGGTTCCGGCATAATGGCATTTAGCGCTTAATCTAGTAACACGGTTTTTTTTCTCTAAAAGAATATTGACAAAGTAAAATAATAAAATAATATCGGTGATCGAAGTTGTGATCTGCTCGATTATTTTCCGTGAAGGTCATAGATTCAAATCATAATGGTATCATGGGATGGGTGGTTGAGGAAATTTTTTGTTTCTATTTATAATATACCTAAAAACTGAACAATTAAGATGTGAATATGTAATCTAAAAGTGGTCAAAATATGGAAAAGTTAAGAACCTCCTTAGCAGAGCAAGATTTATATATATACAGGGGCCTTCCACTAAGGGATCCTTTTTTTGGTCTTTTCTAGGGATATGACATTAGACTAACTTTTCGATAATATTTTGGCATCTTAACCATTCAATTTTAGGTCATAATGTGTAGATCACTTCTGCAAATTTTCAGCCAAATTGATTATCGTTAAGGCATTCAAAACGGCGACTTAAGATTATAAGTATGAACGGTTCAAGTTTGACAAATTTGGTTAGCTCCATTGATTTAACTAGTTTGATACTTTAACGATCACCGATTTGGCCGAAAATTTGCAGAAATGATCTATACATTAGGACCTAAAAACTGAACGGTTGAGATGCCGAAATGTGATAAAAAATTGGTCTAATGCTATATCTCTAGAAAAGACCAAAAAGGGATCCCTTAGTGGAAGGGCCCTCATATATATATATATATATATATATATATATATATATATATATAGAGAGAGAGAGAGAGAGAGAGAGAGAGAGAGGACCTCCTTAAACTTGAAATGTGAGGATGTTTTTATTTTTAGCATTTAGTTTAATAATCTAAACCATTCATTCTCTAGTTACATACACACATATGATCCTATAAAAAAAATTAGCCAAATTAGAAAAAGCGGCTTAACCATTTTGATGAATACAATGTTGGTTTTAATTTTGTCTAACAGACTACATTTGCTTACACAATTTTGAATGACCCAATGATTATGAATTTGGTTGATATTTTTTGGATACAATTCTTGCATATGAATCTAAATGATAGTTGAAATCATTAAATTAGGTTATATACTAGTTTAACATAATAAAAGTCCTCAAATCCCCAAATTAGACACACATTAAATTTGTATCTCAAATTAATGGTGTCACTTGTCATGTCATCATTGCTCATTGTTCACTTAATCTGAAGGCCTGTGACATTTTACAACAGAATATACTGAAATTATCATTTGATGTAACTAGTTTGTATTTTGCCAGTAAGGTGTGACATGTTGGTTATCTAAAATAACTGACAACATGAAATCACGAGATCAAACCTCACTAGTAGAGAAGGGTATGGGTTTCCCAAGATGCCATTGGCTGTGTAATCAAAAATGGATAAAGAAACTGTTTTCTCTTTATCTTTTATAAACTTAAGAACTTCGAAACCTGTATGAGCATTGATCAACCCTTCTTTAATAAAATCACTTGTCCATTGTAAGTTGATTCATGTCTTGGTTTTGAGGATAACTATGGACTTCTAATAGACGTTAATTATGTTAGATAATTTTTTTATATATATAATTGGATGGAGTTAGTCGCTATGTTTCATTCTAAAAAAAAAAAGTTAGTTGCTATGTTTCAATGACTCTCAACGAGACTACTGTACTGTTATACAAAAAATAATTCTAGCACAAGAGTAACTTACCCTTTAGTTTGCACTTTGCACTAGTATACAAATTTATACTCATGCTTTCAATTTAAACAATTTACCATCTTGTGTTTTTGGATTTTTAGTGTGAGTTAACGTTAAATTTTTGATCTAAATAAATCTGTTAATTGAAATTGATAATGATGTCGGCATCTCCATATTGATGCGTGACGGACAAAAATAATTCTTTTTTGTTTCGGGTTATAATTCTCTCTAAAAACTTAATATAAAAATGAAAAAAGGTAAGAAAATTAAAACTCTATTTAAAGAGAAGGGTAAAGTTATATCTCATACATGTCATATTTTATGTAACATTTACCACTTTTGAGAACTCATGTGGTAATTAATAAAAAAGTCTTCATTAAGGTAAATAAGGTCCTCGCTTAGGTCTAAACTAGAAAAAGTCTTCATTAAGGTAAATAAGATCATTTTTAGAGTAAACTAAGTTCTCATTTGAGTAATTAAGTTCTAAATATAGTAATTGTATGTATGTCATGTGTTAACATATTGTAGAATTTCTCTAAAGGGAAAATCATTGGACTATTTCTCCAAAAATAAATTCTTGAAATTTTATATCTGATTGATTGCATTTAAGCTCTAAACTTTTTGTATACTTTTGCTAAAATACTTACGACAAATTCAAGGGGGTCATTTAAGAGTCTACAAGATTTTTTTGTATTTTGAAAGTCTATGGGTATTCAATTAAGATTTTAAACAACCCTTTAAAATCTTGATGTATTCAATTAAGATTTAAAATTATCCATTCAAATTTGCAGATATTCAAAAAGTATAATGGATTTTTAAGGATTTCATTAATGTTGGATTTTAGAGGATTTTATAGTGCTTTTTATACATATCAAAACTCAAAAACAATCCAACCACTTTCCAAGAGATTTTGATGGATTCTTTTCTCACTCAAAAATGAAGAAGCTCTTCACAAAAAAAAAAAGAAGAAGAATAAACAGCTCTCAATAGTGACATTCATCCATTTTGTCTTAAACCTATCTTCCCACTATCCTCCTCTCCTCCTCTCTGCCTCTGCTCTCATCTAATAATTTTTTATTTTTATAACTATAGCTCGAAGGCTTAATCCTTCTAGCTAATTAAGCTTCACTTTCAATGGTTTGTTAAGATGATACATACACACATGTTTGTGTTTTTTTTAATCAAACCTGAAGCGGATGCTGATATATATATGGGTATATATACATATATTCATCTAAAACTGCAGAATAGGCTGTTACATACACACAAGTTGTAAATTAGATATGAAATAAATTATATGTCATTAGTTTACTACTTTATTTTTGTGTAACATTTTGGTTGATTAATTTTTCTCTTATTATTCATATATCATTATACATAACATAAAAGAATGGTAGATTGTCATATATATATATATATATATATATATATATATATATATATATATATACACACATTCTTGTCACTGATATAGCATTATAGTTGGATCCATACTTCCATTGCTTTTAAAGAAGAAGAAAAAAAAAATTATCCTTCCAAAAACATCATAAGGACTTGTAAAATCTAAACAAATACTAGTAAATCAATACATTAGAATCAATCAGAGTCCATATAGAATTTAAACAATCTGTGGATTAAGTAAATCCATGGATTATAAAAACTCAAACAAAATCTTTAAAATCTGAATTGAATACACCCCTTCATTAAAACCGCTATTGATATCGGTGTTTGCATGAAGCTAAACATATCGTGGCTCTCCTAGTTTGGCAGGTTTTGGTGGCATTTTCAGAGATCATCATTTGGGTCGGGCTCTTGGTTGTTTTGTAGGTAATCTTGGTGTCGCATCGCTTTGGAAGCCGAAATGCTTGCGATCATTCATGCCATTCTATCCGGCCTCACAACGAGGTTGGAATTGGATTTGGATTGAAAGTGATTCTACTTTAGTTATTCATTTTCTTTCATCGCTTTAAAATGGATGTGCCATGGCGTTTTACTATTGATTGGTTTAAGCTGTCGAGCTACTCTAGCCGCTATGCATGTAAAAGTTTCACATATTTTTCGGGAAGGTAATAGTGTTGCTGATTGCCTAGCAAATTTTGGTGTGGATAATGTGGGAGTTCATTGGTGGGATTCATGTCCTCCTTGTGCAATTGCAGCCTATTCCCCGTGATTTAAATGGTTTTCCCAACTATCGCTTCCAGTTTTGACTTAATTATCGCTGGGACATGGGGTTGATAAGTAGCTTGGCTTGCTATGCTTTTTAGTAATGGAAGTCTCCTCGGATGCACCGGATCCTCGCCAATTGTTGCCGCTTTGGCTTCCAAAGGTCTATTGTCTGAAGTTGGTTTTTATTTTTTATTTTTGGGTGACCTTCGCAGTCTCCCGTGAAAAAAAAAAAACATATCCAAGCTTATCACTCATCACATGTTTCTAGCTTATGGTTGTAGGATGCAAATTAATAGTCCTTTAACTTTGATGTATCGTGAAACATTTAACCAATAAAACAGATAGTTTAACCATATAATTAATAATTGTACTAAATTAGTGGACTTACGGTTCATTCTCATCATTGATATAAAATCGATCAATTTTTTTAGAGCAGTGCGATTACTTCTGAGACACAAAATAATTATATAAAAAGCAATACTAAATGACATAGCGTTTGAGTTGGCGTCTTACGTGTCATGACATTCAATTTAATAATTTTCAGCAAATTTCATTGATTTTATCTAAAAACTAATTAATAAGCAAAAAAGAAGAACGTGGATTCACCAAACAACCAAATCAAGCTATCGCCTTCCTCAAAACAAAACAACCACATTTGCAGAATTAAAAGAGCAAAGAAATCTAGAGAATAAGCGCCAAAAGAAATTACATCAAATTTGGGAGACTGTATATATAATAGTACAACTATTTCTTTCTCCGCCTAACAATATGAGAATTCATATTAAATTCATTTGAAACTCATTTGAAAACCCGTGAGAGATGGATCTGGCCATCAATTGAAAATCGCAATTTCTCATTTACTTCATCAATGCATATCTCTATTTCCAGCAGGATGAAACCCACCACCACTAGCAGTATATAATAAATCATTATTCAATTGCCAATGAATCTAATGAATTAAGCCATACACAACTTAATTTGTATTCTATTTACTCTGTTTTGGTTGATGGCCTTTTCCTGCAGTTTCATGTTAAAGTCTCCATGATTTAAGGGGTTGGTTTAGGGTTCTTTCTTTCCTTTTGTTGTTGTTTATCATATACATTTTTTTTTTCTAATTAAAACAACAATAACTTTTAATTATTGATCTTTCCATTTTAAAGAATAAAAATAAAATATAAGAATACATGCTAAAATAGTTTTGATGATATGGCACCTGCCACATCATTTGGTATTGATATTTGGTATAATTATTTGAGATCTCAAGCATTTTTGTTTTTTTAATGCAAATAGATTATTAAACAACGATTTAATTGATATTTTACAAAAATTATCTTTGAAAAGACAATTTACCAAATAATAGACTATAGAAAACTTAAAATGAAGTTTTACCGAAAGTGTAAGGTAACAAGTTTACCAGAATTATCCATTCAACCATTGGGATTTGGGAATCCCAGGTTATGCGAATTAAAATAAGCTAGTTAGTTCTTTCTGTGAACTGCAAAAGAGCACAAATTAATAAAACAAACCGAAAACAACAATGGGAAAGGTCAACTAATATGTTTGCAAATTACACGCCAAAGAGTACGTGACAAAAATGGTATCAAAAACAAAAGGATAATGAATGAATCATAAGATGTTTGCATCCAAGTACTGCATGATCCATCATCCTATGACCCACACTATTAAACTATCAACTAATTAATAACTTTCCAACTTGCCTCCTCACTAGTTTCATTTCTATAATTTTCTTCATCGCCAAAACTCTATCTCTGAATTTCATCGGAAAAAAAACTCTATCTCTGAAAAAGACAAACCCAGAAAACTCTATTCTGAATAAATCTTTCATTCACTTGCAAAAGAATTTGAAAAAAGAAAAGACAAACTATAAATCGGAAAAATTGTTGAATAAGTCAATGGACGGAGTAGGGAAAAGAAGTTGGACGGACTAGGCATGAAGCTACCTTCTATGAAGTTCCTGTTACCATGAAGTACCGGGCTCAAATCATGGAAGAAGCTATCCGCCGCCGGAGAGAAGAAGCTTGAAGGAATCGGAGGAAGCGCACCCGAGCTGGCGACAAGATCCCCGGAAACAAACCCCTTTGCTGCTTCACATCAGCATCACGATCACGATCATCATCATCCATGTCCATGATTCCTTCCATGATCCGACGACCTAGACTGCTCCATTGTCGATTCACCACCGCCTCCATTAGTGTTTTGATCATTTCTGAGGAGACGAGGAAGAACAAGAAGCAGAAGAATTGGAGCGAGGTAATCCGGGTGAGGCGTTGGACGAGGTTCATGAAGTCGCTAGGGTTTGTGTGAATGATCTTCGGCGAGACTGTGTAGATTATAACCGGTTGTCGAGGCGGCTGGTGAGGCTGATTAGGTTGCGAGGGTTGAGGAACAATCGGTGGCTTCTTGATCTTGTGGGAATCTTTATGAATCTTGGAGAGGTGTTGGACGTGGACCCTGGAGTTGGAGCTCTCTTCTTGGAGACTTGCCTGTTGGGTAGTCTGAAAAATCCATGATGATGATGATGAAGTAGGTCGCTAAATCGAACAAAAAGGATTGCTGATCTTCTGGGTTTATTGACGATGTTGTTGTTGCTGTTGTTGTTGTTGTGGGGATCGAAGTTTCTGTGACATGTTATTAATATTCCAAGGCAAATGGCAAATTGGGGACAGTAGGTGAGCTCATGACATCAAATATTTAAAGGGAAGAGCAAGTCAATGTAATGAAGGGGGTTATTTAAATCCAAGAATAATGAAGGAGCTCTCTGATGATATTTGATTTGTAAACTTTGGCTACTTGTTGAGTGGTGTTATGTATTTTGGTAATGGGGGTTTTATATACTAAGGCCGGTTTCTGTGGTGGGATGGTGTTTTGAATTGAATTTGTCTTAATGTGGAGGGTTGGACTTGGAAGGGGTCCTTGTTTGCTTCTGTCAGACACAGAAATAATGACGTACTTGTAATGGCCATCTAGAGCTTATCTTCTCTAGGTTAAGGTAGGTTCATCTTTTTCCATGTCTGCTTATATACCAATATATTAAGTGTTTTGATTATTGGTTTGGCTTGGTGAAGAATTTAGTTTCTGTAACTTTTTCAGATCTCTTTGATGTTTGAGGTTTAGGGTTCGTGACCAAAAAGAAGAGCAAAAAGGTGAAAATTATTAAAACTAATTCAAAACTAATTAATAACCTTTTACTTATAAATTAGACTAAATTTTTATTAAAACTAAGAGTACCGATTTCTATTTTTTTTTTAAAGAAATGACTAAATAGTGGCTCATATTCTCCGTGAAAACCTACATTGTTATAATTTTCGCCATAAATGGATTAAAGATGACATCGAAGCCATAGAAAAATGCAGATTATGACGAGGGAATTATTTTCATTACCGGATTTGTTCTACAAATGGCAGGAGTTGCCGCTAAAGCTGAAAACTCAAGTAGAGAATCTTGAAATTTTGAGGCTCGATATGTTGTCATCATTGATCGGATGGACAATCCATGAGCATCGCATCGCTGGACTCACGTCGGCGATGAGAACACAATTGCACTAGTCCACCATGTCGGATAATGAAGATAATGCATCGCGGTCAGTTTGGCCTGAAAATGAATTAGTAGCTTTTGAGTTCTTTAATAGTATATTTTCGGGTTCTATTTTGTCTTTTTATTTGTTTTAAACTTTCTTAATTTATTACACATTTCAAATCCTAAATAGATGCAACCAAAACAATAGAAATTGCAATTAATGGAATTTTAGATTGATGGAGTTAAAGATTCCATCATTTATAAATTCCTATGGATTTTATAATTTTCTCATCCAAACGCACTCTAGTAGATTTTCAAAAAGATGGTAATATTTGACTTGTTTGTTTGGACTTTTTTTTTCTTTAGTTTGTAATATTTGACTCATAATTGAGCTTGTAATTGAGAAATTTTATTAACACATGTCTATTTACTCTAATACACACACCCAAGTTTTTTTTGTCTAATATTTTCCTTAAACTTCCTTTTATACCCTTCTTATCTTATATAAAATCAATAATATAAAAATAAATAACTAACTTCAATTCTCCCATCAAGGCCTAGGACGAAGTCCCCAGCCATACCTTTGCAGTTCATCAAATTCTCTCCAAAACTTTTTTTTTTTTTTTTTTTCAAATTTATATTATGGCTATGTCATTACAACCCCGAGGATTCTACCTGATTTCCCAAGTGAGTTCAAATTCTTTAGGCTAGGACACTCATTTTCATACTCCGATCTTTTAGGACGTACTAGCAAGTAGACATTTTGGACTCCTTGCGATGTTTTGCAAAATTTCTTAAATTTCTCCTTACAAATTCGCTTTATTCATCGGTAAATCTTCTTCAATTCACATAGACATTAAATTCTTGGAGTTCTCAATCTCATGTTGGCAAATAGGTTAGAAGTTTACATCTTGGAGACAAAAGTGCCTAACTATTAGTTTCACGGGCAGTATGTAATTCATCAAGAAGAATTAACTTGTTACTAATGAATTGATGACATTGATGTCGTAAGAAGAGTAATGTTTGACTTCTCAATTTGCTTCGCCTCATCTCTATAATTTGTTTTTGTTAAGATTCTTGTTGTTGTTGTGACCTGTGAGGGTATAAAAGTATTTAAAAATGTTCAGAAACAAAGAGTGTGTATTTAGTAAAGAGGAATGTGTGAATATAATTACTCCTTGTAATTTCTTTTTCACCAATGAATTATGGTTTGTTTAAAAAAGAAAAGAAAAAAGGCTCCACATAGTAATTTGCAATGGCAATGATACTGTCAATATTCAGTAGATCGATAATGCCATATGACTATACAAAAACATTGAATTAGTTGGGAATTAATTAGGGGTGCCACACATTATTGGACATTTTCATGTTTAAATTTTAATTCTACAGGAGGTCGTCCATCCAAGGTTGAAATGGTTTTAAGAAAACATATGGCTTAGCAAATTTGAAGATTTCCACTTCAAATGCTCTAGAAGCATAATTTTTAATTGCTTTTCAATTCTCGAAACTTCAATCCATTTACGCACCATGCTTGCATGCATGCATGCATGTCTTCTATCTCGTTTTGCATTAGATAAAAGCCGGAGTCGTTAACTTTTATTTTTTCATATCATCCATGTGTTGAAATTAAAATTACCTAACTACAAAATTAAAATTACAAGCAGTACTTGTTTTCTGCTTAATTATTAACACCTTACAACACTTGCATTTATGTTGAACCCTTTGACCATTATCTAAATTCTCACTCTCATATTACTCTAACAAATATACACTTCATAATATATCGTATTGAGTTATGGAGATATTTCTGGTTTTTATTTATTGAGTTGTTCATATAAAAACCGTATTGTGATATTTGCGGATAAGTAAATGCCATGATCTTATACGGTAAAGATTGTCATGTTAGCTAGATAGTGACAAAATTTTTATTGAGCAACAAACTGATCGAAATAGAAAACAAGCAACTCCGTGATATGACTTTAATTAGAACCTCATTGAAGGAGTAGTGGGCCCTCGAAAGCTAGTGAAGAAAAAATTCAAGATGAAGCTAGCTAGGGTGACCTTGATTTACTCGGTTACATGGTCTTGAACGACCTGGTCACAGTGGTTGAGGCTGACTGGACTGCGACTGAAGAAGAAGAAGAAGAATTTGGGATGTGCATAGTCCCAAGTCCCTATCCCTGTGCTTCTATAGTCTACTCCTAGCCTGCAGTGTCGTCATACATGACCCACACATTAAAAGTACAACTTGATACAATGTTTTGCCAACCACTCCAACTAGATTACGCAAGGTTTCGTACTTATGTATTTCTGATATTTATGGTCTAGTTTTGAAGATACTTTTTGGCAAAAGAGTTTTGAGGATACTTAGATATTGTATAACATAAATGCTATTTTATCTTGAATTTTGACGGTTGTCTCGAGGGATAGTTGAGACCTTTTGCGCTCATGGCTTCACGGAATTATAGTACAACGTTATGCAACTGTTTCCCCATCCCTTCTAATTAAGTAATAAGTACACTGGTAAAAGCTACGTTTTCTGGATTGAATAATCATTACTTGTTATTACAGCTTTTGTATAGGAATTAGAACTCAAGGAAATACTGATCGCATGCATGATGCCTAACTTTTTGTCTGGCCCATTTCGTGATTAATTTAGTTGTCTCATGTTGAACCTAGTCATTTGTATATTTAAAAATTAGAGATTTTTTTTGAAAGGAAAAATTAGAGATATTTTAATTAAGGTCCAATTTGCTATATCAATTTTGATCGTGAGTCTGGCCACTTTTTATTGTTAACTGTGGTCAAATTACTTTTTCGCTTTTAAATTTTGCCTCTCAAGGTAAATTAAGGAGATAAATCAAAATTTCATAATTTGGAGATTTTTTTTCAGTTCAAATCTTTAAACATATCATGTATACCTACATGAAATATTGAGAGGTCACTAATTCTCAAACAATACAATATATCAAAAAGTGGGAAAAAAAAAAAAAACTAACTAAGACAAACTAAGAGCATCTTTAGTAAATGAGTACACTATTTCCAATTCTACTAACTACTTTCTTCACCCTACATTCTCTTCTCACCCTATGTTTATTTTTTAATTTCAAGTTTACTTAGTTCACCCATTTATAGTACCCAAAATTTTCTTTTCCAAAGTGTGGTTTGACTCAAATTTTTTTCTATTTGGCTTTCTCCGTGATCTCTAATTTTTTTTTACCATAACATGAGAATGATTGAAGATTTGAGGATGATGAATGCTAAGAAAGAAAGCCGCTAGGGTTTAACGATGATATAAGAGATTAAGAATGAAGTTTAAATACTTGTTCTCAGTATGGTGTAATAAGAAAAAATAAATTGTAATTTTAACAAGATATTGTCATTTATTGTAATTTTATATCAGGATATTTTAGTCTTTCAATATATCAGAAATTTGCAGGGTGCTAAGAAAGTAATTAGTAGGGTGACAATAGTCGCACTTAATTTTAATCCAAAGTAGCTAAAAGTCATTTTAGCTAGCTACGTGACTTTAGAAATACGTCTCTGCACCAATTCTCTTTATATTTTAGCTAGATTTGAAGTTATATTATTATTAAATGAAGAAAAAATATATTAACTGTATTTATAAATTACATAGAATGACTTAGAATGAATGTTTTAGATTAACAAAAAATAATAGAGAGTCCGATAAAGATGCTCTAGATAAAGAGTCTGCTAAAATGTTTTAAGTAGCAACTAATGATTTTTTTTTGAAGGTTTCAAAATAATCATTTTAACACTTAATACTTAATAGTCTTGCCAAAATTCTAGTGTCCCAGCCAGACCGCCACTCATCACAGTCAATACGTCCTTTATGAGTTGTTATGAATACAATCACTGTTGTTCACATTGCGCCCTATGTGCACCACCAGGCATGTCGTCGTCCTCCTCATACGCCTCCTCCGAATGAGCCTAGTTCTGTAATTTCCTCCTCATCTTCTCCTCCGTGTTCACATCATGCAGAGTCGTCTCCTCACACTCATCTAACTCCATATCTTGTCAGCTGCTGAGATGATGCCCTTGATGGAAGAGCAGCTTCCAAA
Source organism: Dioscorea zingiberensis (assembly GCA_026586065.1). NCBI lineage: Eukaryota > Viridiplantae > Streptophyta > Magnoliopsida > Dioscoreales > Dioscoreaceae > Dioscorea > Dioscorea zingiberensis. The sequence goes on along the minus strand of JAGGNH010000103.1, from coordinate 59,836 downwards.
GCCTTGACCTGTTCGAGGCTCAGAGTTTCAGGGAAGTCCACTGAGAATTGATGTACGGCTTGCCCTTCATGAATGGCCTCTAGTACATTTGCATACCCTCATCATTGATGGCCTTAGACGAATCAGGCTTCAAACCTTCACCATGGTCGGATTTGATAAGTAGCTGCCTGCTATCCATATGGTTCAGCACAAATTGGAAACCACATAGAGCATCTGTGAGTGATAAAGAGTGCTCCACAAAAAGATCATTCGTCTTTCTCTTGAATTTGGGATGTTCCTTTTGCTGAATGATGAAACACTATATCAACAGTGACTGTGGAGCTTCATCAACTTCACCAGGAAATGCGAACTTCTGTCCATTCTGCATATCCTTCTCCGTATGGACTTCTAAAACTTTCTTTTCTTGAACAACTTTCTCTCCCTTGCACTGTCTATAGAAGTCCTTGTCACTGATGGTCTCTCCAGTACCCTTATATTTATTGCAAGCATGGTACATCTGTTGAATCATAGAAGGTCTAAGATGCCTAATAGTGACCTTCATACCAGTTCATTGGCAACGTAACCATCACAGTTGGTCAAGGCTCCAAATTTTGACCCCTTGCTTTTGCACTTGGAGCACAACACATTGCGAGATTGGGAAAGTTTCTTTGAGGTTCCAAGATATAGGTCTTCTAAAGAGACCTTCAATGAGTGAACCACATCTTCTATGAAAGTTGACATAATCAAGCTTTGACATTATTCCTAATTTTAGGTAGGGAAAAGAAAACACCACTACTTACTTCTTTTGAGAAATGTAAAATACATCTTCATTTCTAAAATATTACCTTGTAATCGGTATCAAAAGTGCAAACATATCGATACACAATTGAACCTGTAAATGGACCGGATTTGGAGCTGATCGATCTAAATCCAATCCATTTAGTAATAAATAATTTCCAATCTAGACTCAGCTCCGTTAACTCGGCATCATTGATAGCTCAATCCAAATCTGTATCGCGCGGATTAACAAATACCCTATTGGCTAATCCAATCCGCTTATAATTACAAATATTTTTAAATTTTTGTAGTATTATTAAATTTTATCATGATACCTCATAAAATATTAATAAAATATTAAAACAATATGAAGAGTATCACCAAAAAGTTGAATTACATTATCAAAATATTCCCTACAAATCGATAAACTAAAGTAACCAAAATAATAAATTTTCTTAATATTTTATGTTTTATATTTTGAGAATGATAACATGTTAATAAAAATTATTTTATTATTATGAAAACGGACCGATCAACCTAAATTTGTGTTTGATCGCTTAAATAAATGATTAATGGACCCGGATCATTAACGGATTAACGTGATCAAATTTTCAATCTAAACCCATCAAATATTTACGGATCCCGAAAGTGGATACGGATCAAAATTCAGTCCATTTACGCATCTATACACAAGCAAGGACCGGAGGATGGTTATAAGGTGATCGGGCTGTAGCCCATGCAATTAATTAATTTTTTAATAGGTAGGCTTATTAATCAGCTATGCCCACCCGGTCTCCAAAGCTATCTTAAGCCAGATAATTAATTTAGCCAAGATATAAAAGAAAAAACAAATCTTGTGATTTCTAAAAGTTTACAATTTGAAATTAGGTAGTTTGTGTATTTGTTTTTTATTTTTTCTTTTATACTGCTCATAGCTTTCAATCCTATTAAATTTGGATAGGTCTAAACCTATTTTTGTTCTTTTTTTCTTGTAATGACGAAAGTATATATTTTGGATTGTTCAAAATTCAATCTATTTATATGTTTTAACCAATTACATACTGTTCAAAATTTTAAAACTAAAAAAGATAAATTTGTTTATTGTTTTAGGAAAAAGGGATGCAGAGAATAGCGAGAGAATTGAGAGAATGAGTTGTGCTTTCATTGATAATAGAGGTATCTTTATATAGAGAGGATTACAAGCATAGAATCGTGAGTCTTACAAGGAAACATAATTGTACAATGATTAGGATATCTAACGAAGATATCTCAGAGAATATATGTAAGACTAACCCTATTACAACTCGCATAAGTAACTAGAGTTTGGGCCGGACACACAATATAGGTGTTCTTAAACACTCCCCTTATGTCGCCTAAACGCTGTGCTCTTCTCATTGCCTGCGTCAAAAATCTTGCCGAGTAACAAAAACTCAGTGGGACAAAAATAACCTCGGGTCAAGGAGAAAAAGAGTACAACACACCCCTTCACGCTTTCGAGACCATACATGTATACATCTCCCTATGATGTCTACGGTCATGAGACTTCGATAACTTCCGCAAAAAAATACTACCAACATGTTTCTAAAGTGGATTTAGGCAAGGAATTAGTTAACAAGTCCGGCCACATTGTCCTCAAATCGAACCTAGTTCACTCGATCTTGAGGAGAGCCGCTTGTTGCTGATTATGCTTGGTGTTGTCGCCTTGCTTTATTTGTCCAAAGCAATCAAAGCATTATCCTCATAAATACTCGTAGACTCATCTTGTTATAGACTTCAAACCACAATTGCTTCAACATGTGTAATTATGGATCCAATCCATATAATGCTCACGAACTACTTTGTAAAGAGCAATAATCTCTGCATGGTTTGAAGAAGTAGCTTACTAGGGTCTGCATTTTATAGACCTCCAAGATATCACGGTCTTACCCATGGTGAACACATAACCAATTTGGGAATGACCTTTGTGTGGGTCAAAGATACCCAAAGATCGGCAAAACCTTCCAAAACACTAATGTCGCTTTTGGGATGGGGATAAAGGACGCAGCCGGTGTTGGCGTGTGTTCCCGATATGTGATGCCAAATCCATCGCCTCTTTGTAGGGATAGAACAAGCCCATAACACCGCTAAACAACGCCGCATTGGTGCAGAGCTAAATCTAGGGCCGACAAGTTCACCGCGAAATGAGATATCCTATCTTGTGCATTGAGCTAAGTATAATAATGCTACCTATTATACTCAAGCAGGGCACTTCTACCACTAGCACATCTTCGCCATCATCCTTCTGGACGTAAGAGGACCCTTTTAAGGATCAAGACTACGGACGATCATGAGAGTGCTTGAAGGCTTGACCTTGTCAAAAACGCCTAAGCATCCATCAACACGATGCTCAAGTTCCCAATCGAGACATAATCGTGTTCTCCCAAGATCCTTCATTTTAAACTCAATTTCAAGTGTTCAGCGGTTTCCCTTAACTCTTTAAGGGCTTCCAATGAAGATCATGTCACCAACATGAATCGCGATAGAATCCTAAACTGGTCATTAATAGCGCCGGACATTTATATATCCCTTCATAATCAAGTAGTCACTTTAGTGAGCATTGCAACCTCATTGCAAATGCTCTCCGTGGTCTAGAGTCACTTGACTTGGGTAAATAAAGTTCACCATGAACATTCATGTATATTCCGTATCTAGATCCCTATAAAGATATGTAGTGACCGCATTTGTAAGTCTGCATTTCAGCTTATTCAGGAAACTATCAAATTGACAAGGTAGTGGAGTGTAATGACATCCATTACGAGAGAGTATGCCTCATCAGAGTCGCATTCCAGTGACGTTGTGTGAGAAGCCTTGGCCATAAGGTGAGATTACTATCTCATTTTCTCATCACGCTTTCTAACAAATACCTATTAATCAACAAGTTTTATATTAGGAGGTGTTGGCATCACCGGCTCGAAAAACTTTCCTCTACGCTAGAGAATTCAACTTAACATGGATCGTGATCTTTCCATTTAGGCCAAATTCCTCTACGCTGGCATTCATTCATCAATCGGGCGTGGTTCGATGACGAACGGCTGCAAGCGAATACATCATCAATCATGTACACTAGTGTAATTTTATAGGGCTCTATATTATCGTGGATAGGTTACGACGTTGATAAGTCCCCCAACGATAACCTTAATTTGGAACATTCTCATAAGACAGATTTTGAGTGTCGATGATCAAAGGATTGAGTTGTGCCAAAGTATCCTTCAAAACCGCAGCCTCCCACGATCTTTGTTAGGGTCATGTACTGTAACGCCAGAGTGTCACCCTCTATGGCGCTGGTACCATGCCTACCTGCAGGTATGCAGTAGCGCTACGCCCCTTCCTCGTAGGGGACGCCCATCCTTGCGAGCATGTTTGCAGCAGATATGTGTGATATCGCCACTTTAGCAGGGATCGAGATGAGACATAGTGGGGATAGACAACGATAATTCTGGCTATTTCCGCTGAACATCCAGATTCTTATCTCCCCTAATAAGGGAAGACTGCCTCATCAAAGTGACAATCCGCAAGGCATGCGGTTAAGAGATGGCCTAACAAGAGTATGAAGTGGCGGGCCGATAGTTGAGTCTCAAATCCAACGCATCGTAGTTGTCCATTCATCAATGAAGGACCCATCATGTTGTGTTGTGGTGCAACCGGCACATAAATGGCGACTCAAATATGCGTAAGTAATGGTAGATCGTTAGCCAAATAGCCACCCTCAAGTATAAGGGGTACAAGTAATAGTATAGGGATTTAAGAAAGGTTGTCGAATCCACGAGGATTGGATTCCTTTTCACTAGCTAGGTGTTAACCTAATGAGAGCTAGAATATGCAAATGTACAATCACAAACCTAAATTCACAAGGAAATCTAGGCTCATGGTGAGTATGTGCATTGGGGTGATAGTGAAATTGTTTGTTGGATAGAGTGGTGAACGAAATTAAAATAATGCTCAAATGTAAACTAAATTACTCTAAACTAAACTAGGAATATAATGGATAAAGTTAGGGGTTGGATTGTCTACCACTAACCTCCCTTGGAAGTATTGAAGTTCAAATACAAGTGATGCTATTCTAATTTCCCAATTGCCCTCTTTTGCTTCCGGATAAAACTACAAAGGCTTAAACTCCTTTAATGTTATCAATTCCAACCGGATAAGTCTAGAATTAACTACGTAAGAACAAATCCTATTACCGGTTCAGTCTCAATTCATTGTTCCTAGATGCATAAAGCTTTGAGTTTAGACAATCATGCAAGCAAACCAATCCTAGATCTAGGTGATTTTAACTCATAACCTTCATATGCACATAGAGGACACTATCATGCTATCAATTCTCAAGGTTAACTACTCCCTAAACATTTTTTCATGAGATGACAAACACAAATACATTCAAAGTAGTTAAGTTTGAATAAATGCATTCACTTCTTGAATTAGCATATGAAGATGAAAAATCACAAATAACATTAAATGTCAATTAAAACATCAATTCATACAAGTTTGGCTAGAGCTTTCAACCCTAGCCCCAACAAAGTAACTACTCACTCATAATCATACAAATTAACATCAAATCTATAAAGTACATCAAGGTAAATTAAAGAGTTGAGGAAAGAATGAACTAGTTGAAGCTTGACAAATCAATGGGTAGCTTCTCCTTCGCTTTTCCTCCTTCAATGCTCCTTGAATCCTCCTTGATGGTGAAATGGATGGATGATAAAATGAATGGAATGGTGATGATGAATGGAATGGTGATGAAGATATGATGCTCCTTTGGCCAACTTTGGGTGGTAGTGATGGAGGTTGAGGAGTATGGATATTATGGGTTTGGATTTTGGGAGGTGGAGATGGAGGTTTTGTGGAGGAGATTGAGAGAGAAAGAAGATGTAATGGGGTGGTGTGGGTGATGTCTCTTTCTTGTGAAGAATGGGTGCTTAAATAGATGCATTGAGATGTGAAAATGGTGTTGAGAAGTCAAGATAGCAGCTAGGTTTTTGAATTAAGCAAAGAGGTGGAGTATGAGAGTGGTAATAGATCCCAAAAATAAGGGAAAAGAGTATGTGAGTGATGGTGCATGTTAGAGTAGGAAATGATGAGTGGGGATAGTGATTAAGCCTAAAACGTGATAGATATTGAAGTGACGATGATGGTGGACTTTTGGGTAATAGGGAGTGTTAGGTTGAATTGGAACTAAAATGTTTGGAATGTGGTTAAGATAGAACGATGGTGAATGAATGTAATGGAATAAATGCTATGGTACTCATCATCCTTGCTCCTCCATGAATATGGCCAGAAAATACATGGCACCACTATGAGTGGTGGTATGCCGCCATTTGTGGTGGTTCATTGGAGTTGGAATTTAACATTTTGCTCCATATTTGACCGCTATTCTTCCTAGTTCCAATTCTCCACTTCAAAGCCCAAAATTGTTGTTTTCTTCACTCTTGCAATATTCCTAGATAAATAAGAAAATGATTTAGTGAAACCTAAAATAGACTCAAAAATAAGTTAAATTCAATATTTAGACCTTATGTAAATTAAGGTCTAACAGATACTTGTACCCAAATTACTAGCTGTAACGCTAGAGATATATAGATTGAGTGGTAGTGGGTCGTAGATCTAATTAGCATAGCTGCATGCTTATATTGCATAACTCCAAGTGGATATAGGAGTTTAGCGTGTATTACTAATGTCCCAGGACTATCATTGTAGTCGCTTTTAAGCTAGACCATTTGGGTGTGTCCATGGGAATATGATGTCCAACATCAATCCCAATGATATGCAATAATGATCGAAAGTTTTCGGCGTAAACTCTCTAGCATTGTCAAGTCCATTTGAAGGAATAGGATGATCCGGGAGTGAGCCCGTCACCATATAATTTGTGCTAGGAGTGTAGTATAAGCAGCATTACAAGTGGACAATGGCATAACATATGATCAGCGTGTTTGCGGCATACAACCAACACCATGAAATATTTAAACGTCCGCGAAGTTGGTTGAATCAGTCCACAGAATAGCGGCGTGAGGCCTTAGAAGCAAATAAAGTGAGGATTTTAGTTTGGCACGAGAATCTGAGAAGAACTATTAGAAGCAAAATCGGGTGACTACACCATCAACCATGGAGTCATGACCATAGGAAACACCCTTTATGCATGGAGTCATGGCCATGTGAAACACCAACCATGGCGTCATTGGGGACAACGGCTTCCTAGGCTGCCTAAGTGATCGGCGGTGCCGCAGGCAAGTGGCGCCTACCATACTTAGTCCTAGAATCAACCTTTGATTCAGGTGCTTCATTTCGCTCGGAAGAATGGATGTCCGTGGTGAAGTCTTTTTAGTAGAAGGATCATCATATCATGACTAGGAATGACTTATCCTGCTGTGACAAAGCCAATATGTGTCTAAATCCAAGAGATTTTCTCTCATAACTTTGTTGGATTTAATAGCTCGAATAGTGGTGACATATAGTCCACTAGAGAGACACACATAAACTTCTCTAAGATGCGATTTATTCAAGAATCATTAGAGGTATTACAAAGGAACTCATTTTCGCTCTCTACATGCATTTCGCATGGAATCCGTTAGCTCGAATAGCTCAATAGGGTTGATTTTCCTTATGAGCGTAGAGAGTTTGTGATAAGAATCAAGGTGCCATTTGGCAAGAGGAATTGGGCTATTCCATGTCCTTAAACTAAAACCTGATAGCCTCCCCGCCATCGTGAGTCACAGGAGGAATGTGTAGGCAACATCTCTAAGAATGATTGCCTATGGCGGTGAATGGTGTGTGAGTCGCACTAATTGCAAAGCATTGAAGTTCTCTAAGATTCATTTCTCAAAAAGCTCGTAATTGAAATGGAGTCATAATGAAAAGGACTCAAATTTTATTCATAAGCCAACAAGATACACCATTGTTTCTTTGACCAAAAGAAAATCTAATATGAAATTAGCTAATGCAAAAACAAAGGTAGTCGCTTAATTTCTTTTCGATAACTCCAAAATTAATATGACCAGGTGAGTAGAGAGATTTCGATTGGAGCAAATCTCGCTTAAGTATCACTTATCTCAAAACCTTCCTAGACATCATATTAAGCTTTGGATGAGCCGTAGTTTGAAGAAAAACTTAACCAATGGCATCCACTAATAGTACTGTGGCAATTGCCATATTACATCTCTTGGAAAAATAAAGACCTAAACAAAATTACGCGATCTATTGATCTCAACCAGATTTGAAGTCTTCAACCCTTAGTTCTAGATCACCTCTTGATCTTCTTGTTCCACATAGTGAGCTTCTCTTGCTTCACAATATGCTTTGTAGGCGGTTGCAATATCCTCAAGAGCTCTCTACATGCATTAGGCCCAATGTCCAGGATGCTCCGCATCAAGAACATACATCCGCTTTGCTTAGACTCTCTTAACTGAGGTGCTTTGAAAGCATCATTAGGATGGCTCTTAGTGTTGGTGGCTAACCAACATGGGCCAGGAGGCGCTATGCCTCCCCTTCTTTTTCACGCTGACCTATTCGATTACATTGTCCGCCTATTTATTTTGGTAGTTACCTTCTTCAATAGAGCGAGAATATGGACCGTAACATCCAGAATTGTCCCTAGATTTAAGGTTTAAGCTCATTTGACCTATATGCGGCTTCATTGTTGGATTTATTAAATGGGGTGTGTTGGTCGTAGCTCCCAAGTAAAGGAAGTTTGGTTTATTTGTTTTACCACTACTTTGTGGTTTTATATGGAGAGCTAGAAACAAAATGAAGCATGATAATTGTGTGGTTACCGTGGAGGCCACGTAAGAGGTTAATTATGGGTCATGTTCAAGCCGCTAGTAAAATCCAGCCACGAGGGAGCATGTATAATTAGGTGGTTGAGCTTCAAATCTTAAAACTTTTTGGGGTTAGTTTTCGTCCTCGGGCCGGACTCAAGGATTGTTAAGGTTAATTGGATTCCTCCAATTATGGGCTGGGTGAAGATTAATACAGATGGTGCATGGTAGCGTGTTTCGTGAAAGGCGGGGTTGCGGTGGAGTGTTTAGGGACTATCGGGGCTCTTTTATGGGTGTTTTTGCTTCTAATCTTGAGATTCCTAGTTCGTCGATCGCGAGATCATGGCGGTTATTCGTGCAATTGAGCTTGCTTGGGTTAGGAGTGGAAGCACATTTGGCTTGAAGTTGATTCAGCTATGGTACTTAATTTCCTTCGTGCACCCCATCTTGTTCCATGGAGGTTCCGTGTTGCTTGGGATAATTGTTTGCACCATATCTCGCAAATGCAATTTAAATCTTCTCATATTTTTAGAGAGGAAATCAGGTGGCAGATGCGCTTGCTAATGTTGGTTTGTCATCGTTAGGCTTGGTGTGTGGTGGAATGAGGCTCCTCCTTTTCTTCCGGATCTTTGTCGACGCAGAGACTCACTTGGTCTTCCCAATTTTTAGGGTTATTTGAGTTGTAGTTTTCTTGTCGCTTTCATCTGTTGATAGACTAGGGTTAGAACCTCTTTAGCATAACTTTTCTCGCTTTTTGGCTAGGGGTATGGGCAATGTCCTCCCTTCTTACGTGTGTATCATCCAGCTCTTTTAATAAATCAAGTTGGGAGGCTCTGCTCTCTCCAATCATATTTTAGCCAAAAAAAGTTTCGGCTCTTGGCGCCCTCCCTTAGGTAGCGACTATAATTGGACTCGAAATATGCTCGATCTGTTGCATGCAGTCACCGAATTATAGTTCTTCATAAGGATGTCGTCATGCTTTTCAGCTGACATTCATGGCTCCAATGAGTTTATGAAACTTTGTGATCCGTCTTGCTGTAACATCGATTTGATAGCTCTTAGCAACCATCAAAGTAGAGACGGGGAAGGTAGAGAGAGTCCTCTTAATTAACATTGCATCTGTGGATATCATTTCCACATAATTCCATTAAGGATTTAATGCAAAGCGCTTCTCGAAGTTGTAGTCAAGAACTGACTTGAAATCACGAAGCGGAGATTATGCCATCTCACTTCTAGGTCGAAGCGAGGAGTCACTGACGCTGCCAAAGTGTTCTTCGAGTGAGACCCACAGCCTTCTAGGGTCTTCTTCATTTAAATACTTGTACTAGAGCGATTAATCCATATGACTAGTCATTAAGATGATGACTTTCGCCTTATTTGCCTTCAAAGCTGCTCTATTTGCTTCCAAAGCTTGAGCTTGCTCAACAATTAGCACGTCCGGGCTAGGCTCAAGAATCGTATCCAGGATTCCTTGGGCTTTGAGATGCTTTAGTGGACATCATGAACCACATGTGATATCCAGAGCCAGTTGTTCCCAATGGAGCTAAGTCCAGCTTTGTTCAAGTTACTCATCCCGAAAAGAGAACAAGAAAAAGGGTTAGTTTATGAGCCGGATAAAGCTACCATGAAAACAATGGAAATTTCTCGAGCATAGTTGTCTCGAAGAAATTAGAAATTTCTGTGCATAATCGCTATGAAGAAATTCGATTCCAAGAGGTATTGGATTAAATCAAACAATGATGCATGTGGTCGATCGTATCTTTTCAACAAACTCTAAGTTTAGAGGTCTCAACAAGCTCCAAGATTGGAGATGGCACGAACCCCCACAGCTCGCTTAGGTCTCCCCATGAAAGAAGAAAGGGGGGTAGAAGAAGGGAGGTTCAAGTCCCCAGAAAAAGAAAAGAAATTGAAAGCATGGAAAGCGGAAATGTTTAATAAAAAATACTTGAAAATAGGTCGCTGGAAAGGTTGGCTGGAATTTGGTCGAAAACGCTTTTCCGAGGTCGGTTTGGCCACCTGCCGTGGCCGTAACTTGGGCGAACTGCCCTAAATAGCTTATGTCCGGTTTTGCTTGCCGGTTCGATCACTTAGGAGGCCGGTTTAGTGACTTTTAGACCGGTTCTTGAGGTTATGCTTCCGATTTCAATCCTAGGATTGGCTGCTGTGACAAAATTTGGTGGCAATCAAGTTTCAAAGGCGGTGAACCGGTGGATTCTTTAATTCTCGCTTCCGAGGGCCAGGTCGGTACTTTTCCTCGCCAATCCTTGGGATTTCGCTGCCTGTACGGACTCCCCTGGGATCAAGCTCTTTAAGGTGTGAGGCGGAGGCAGAAAATGCTTCAAGGTTTTGTATTCAATTTAGGTTTTGGCTATTTGTTTCAGGGTTAGGGCTTACGTCATGATAACGCGTGGTTTTAGGAAAAAAGGAATGCAAAAGAATAGCAGAGAGAATTGGGAGAATGAGTTGTGCTTTCATTGATAATAGGGGCCTCTTTATATAGAAGATTACAAGCATAGAATTAGGGTCTTACAAGGAAACATAATGATACAATGATTAGGATATCTCACGTAAGATATCTCCGAGAATATATGTAAGAATAACCTTATTACAACCTCGGACAAGTAACTAGAGTTTGGGCCAGGCACACAATCTAGGTGTTCTTAAGCATTTATAAAAATATTTACCAAAAGAAAATTTAGCCCAGCCTAATTTGAAATCCTCGGCTCCGGCCCCTCGCATTACACAAGGTAATGAAAATGAGCAGCGGAAGGAGAGGAAGAAAGGTAATTCATTAGGAAAAGGAAGGAAAAATAAATGAGATTGTTGGGTGCTTGAACTAATATATAAAGAGTTTATATGGCGGCAACCACGACATCTCGGCTGGCCATGGCCTCGCTAATGTCACGCGTGGTTCTCCGGGGACGGGGACTGAATAGGTCTGTTCGAGTAGTCCCTTGTGATTGGGTTGCTCAAGATTTCGGCTGATGAAGTTTGGCTTCGAAGTTTATGGTACGAGATCTCCGGGAGGTGGCCGCATCATGTGTGTTGATGGAGGCTTGGATTGACAAATGGATTCAAATCGGTGGCGGCGTTGATCGGGATGGTGAAATTGAGGAGGATTACGTGGTGATGCAGCTTGAGGCGGAGTGGTTCGTTGGGTTTTAGGTGCGTGGCGGACTTCGTAACGGCGAGAACATGGTGGAGCAGGCACAAAGGCAGAGCCGCTACTGGAAGGTTTGGTGGTGCGGAGGTGGAGGTTTGGACACAGGCCAAGCCAGCCTGCTGGGCCTTAAGTGGGCCTTCTTCTTGGGCTACTTTGGACTGCAGAATTTGGGGGCTAGGGTTTTGCCCTAGGCCCATCTTTATATTTTAGTTTTAGTCTAATTACAATAATTTCCTTGTATTAGGAAGCTAAACATTTGTGCACACTCTATGTTTCTCTCAAGCTGCCACGGAGTAGTACCAAAGGAGAATTCCCGCTTATGTCTATGTATATGAATATTTAATGATTAGGTCTATTTCTATGGGGAGAGGATCCTCTCCTAATCTTCTTATCTTCCTAACCTACCTAACTTTTAACACCAAACTGACACGTGCCAAACTTACATCCAATGGCTCATATGATTTCAAGACTATATATATATATATATATATATATATATATATATATATATATTTTTTTTTCAACTGGTGAGGCTAAAAAGAGAGAGATACATCCACTCTCTCTCTCTCTCTCTCTCTCTCTCTATACATACACTTGAATTGCTCCGATTAGCTTCACATCCTTGGCCCTCCAAATTGCTCTGTGCTGCCGACAAGAAATTGCTGGTAAATGGAAAGGAGGCGCCGACGCTAGATTGGTTTTGGTTTGGGAGATCTCGATATGGTCTAAGATTCGACGCCTCATTGGTTTTGGTTTGGGAGATCTCGATCTGGTCTAAGATTCAGATCCTTCAATTTGTTAGATTACTTTTGGTTGATTTTTTTCTTTGTCCGGGCTTATTCTTCATCCCTCGAATTTGGGGATATGCATCTTGAAGCTGCAGGAATATATATGTGTGTATGTGTGTATGTGAAAATGTCCTCTATGGTTTGTTCTTAGCAGGTTGTGCGTGCTTCAGCTTCGCTTTTGTAAGAGTCTTCTCGCAATTGTATAGTCTTCTGCCTTGTTTTGTAAGAATGGAAGTGGGCATTTGTGCAGCATTATGTTTTATTTTTTAAGAGAGGGAAATTGTGCAGCATTATGTCTTATTTTTTGTAAGAGGAGATGGTTATGTTGATTCTGCAAACCTTAAGAGGCTAGGGCTGCTGAAGGCTTATGGAGAGCTTCCAGTGGAACACGCCTTAACGCATTTATACATCTGGGGTCTTGAAGAAAAAAAATGAAGGTGGTGCTAATGACTACATCGATTTTGAGGATGAAGATATTGATAAGATTTAAAAGTTTGTAGCTGGTACTTTTTATGGTTTTGTATTTCCAAATGGGCAACTGGTCATGTTCCCTCGTAACAATATATATTATTAATATATATATATATATATATATATATATATATATATATATATATATATATATATATATATATATATATATATATATATATACAACTGTTATTATTGTTTGTTGATGCTTCATGGAGGGAGGTCCATTCAGAATAAGATTAATCAGATCCATTTCATAAGTATTAATCATGGAGGCAATATATTTGGTTGTGCTTGCATTGAATTCTGCATTACAAGTTGGTTTCCCAAAAGAATTCTGCATTACACAAACTAACCCAAATTGGTATCCCAAAAATAACTCTGCATTATACAAATTGGTTTCCCAAAAGAATTCTGCATTACAAGTTGGTTTCCCCAAAAGAATTCTACATTACACAAACTAACACAAATTGGTATCCCAAACTAACTCTGCTTTATACAAATTGGTTTCCCAAAGAATTCTGCATTACAAGTTGGTTTCCCAAAAGAATTCTGCAACTGCCTTCCAAAGTTGATTCTTGTCTATCTCAAAGATGAAACTTCTCTTTGACTGGCAACAAACATCTGACTATCCGAGAAGAGACAAAGATATTCAAAACAATAATGCCAGGAACATAAATCGCTTCCTCAATTCTAACTTACATTATCTTACAATCTAGATACCAGAGATTCTAAGACTAGAAATTTACAGTTATGGAAAATGAAATTCCTGAATGTTTAGTTAAAGAGACTAGAGCTCCAAAACCATTATACCCACCAAATATCCTAGTTAATTAGGATATTCAATACTAGCACAGAGGATACGTAATTATGGTTTATCCATGTTACTCGAATTCTCGCAAAGCAGAAATGATCATTTTACTCTCTCATAATTAAGCCTTTGCACTTCTATTCTTGGTTCTGCATTGTTAAATTTAGAAAAGAAATATCCAACCTATTCAATAATTGCAAGAATGAGCTTTAGTAAATAAGTAGAAACTTGCGAGAACAATTTTAAAAGATCGATTCCCATGAGATTCATTCTCAAGGATACCGCCTAAAGAATCCAAACTAGATCCCTAACTAACAAGGCAAATGCAGACACTTGAAAATTTGAAACATTCTCATAATATAGTAGTGGATTACCCAATATACAAACTTACTTATAAGCTAATGCTGAATACGTGATAACTCCTATCCAAACCCAATGAGGCAGAAAAGGGACTCATTTTTATCCTTTATACAAGACTAACACCATCCCTCTAATTTGGGGATGAAGAATAAGCCTGCATAAAGAAAAAAAAAAATCAACCAAAAGTAATCTAACAAATTGAAGGATCTCGAATCTTAGACCAGATCGAGATCTCCCAAAACTAAAACCAATCGAGAAGGCCGACGCCTCCTTTCCATTTACCAGCAATTTCTTGTCGGCTACATACAGCAATTTGGAGGGCCAAGGATGTGAAGCTAATCGGAGCAATTCAAGTGTATGTATAGAGAGAGAGAGAGTGGATGTATCTCTCTCTTTTAGCCGCACGGATTGAAAAAAAAAAAAAATATAGTGCTAAATCATATGAGCCATTGGATGTAAGTTTGGCACGCGTGTCGGTTTGGTGTTAAAAGGTTAGGTAGGTTAGGAAGATAAGAAGATTAGGAGAGGATTATCTCCCATTTCTATGTACCACTTTGGATACTACCACTTAGAGGTGGCAAACGGGCCGGCCTGGCCCGCCCATTTTAAGCTGGCCTAGTCGCGGCTTCCGTCGCGTGCTTGGGCCGGCCCATTTATTATCGCGGTCGGGCTGCGTGCCGCCCATTTACTTAAATAAACATTAAGCCCGACCCGGCCCATGGCTCCGAGCCCATATCGCGTGCGGGCGTGCTCGTGCCGGGTCAATAACGGGCCGCGTGCTCGTGCCTACCCACTATAAAGTACGATTTTAAAAATCTTAATTTGAACAAATAAAAATTAATTTTATTTAACTATTTAGAAAATTAAAATAAATTAAGTTCTACAACGCTTTTCTTAATCTTAGCTTTTAAGATTAGATTTCTAATAATTTTTATATTCCACTATAAGAAAGAAAGAAAAAAAACTCAAAATATATTGTTTTTAGTATATTATTGTGAGATTAATCTTTATTAATATAATAAAGATTTAGTATCTATTATTTTTCCTTCATTCTATAGTTGTATTATTATGAGATTAGTCTTTATTAATAAAACATATATTTAATATTTAGAAAAATACTTATGTCAAAACAAGGATATAATGTTTTGTTTCATTATTTTAACAATATAAAAGAAAGCATTGGTGAAATTGTCATGAGATTTTAAATATAAAGGTCTCATATTCAAATCTCATTATTGTAGTTTTTATTATTTTTAAAACAAAATGAAATTTTGTGTTTGTAACGGGCGGCCCACAATATATGTCGTGGCTTTCAATGCGTGCCGGCCCATTACGGACTCGGCCGGGCCGGCCAATGGGCCAATATTCTTAGGCCCAGCCCACCCGCTATTCTAACGCGTCCTGGGTCGTGGCTGGGCCACTAACGGGTTTGGGCGAGCCGGGCCGCTTTAAAGCGTGCGGGCCCGTACTTACTCGTGCTTAGTGGCCCGCTTGTCACCCTCTACTACCACTATCTTCTTGTATGTCTGTTGATGGCAGCAGTAAAAGTATATAAAGGCTTTTTCCGCTTTAGGTAAATATATTGGCACCTAGATTTGAGTTCAAAAATTTTTTATATATATATATATATATATATAAAAGGAGTTTATAAAAGTTAATGCACTAATTATTAACTTTAATTAAAAATCAATTTAAAGAAATCTTATTTAGAAAATAAACTGAATTTTGATTTTATGAAATCTTGTTTGACCTTCATTAATTATGTCAGGATGACAATCTATTGAATTTATTAAAAATCTGCATAAATATACAATTAAATTATTAATTGGACAAAATTGAAAATGAAAGAAATCACATGTGGGAAGTGAGTCATAGAACCGCAATTTAAAAAAAAAAAAAATTGTGCGGATTGCATTCAACATAGAGGATGAATTTAGACCACGCATTACCAAGCCTAATAACAGCTCAATCGGTTTCGGATTGCTTCACTCACCAAACTGCTAGTACGTAAATGGTTATGTCCTTGGTTATCAATGTACTCCTAGCTTTTGGGGCACCGCCTCTATGTTTTGGGGCATTCACAGTTCTAAAGTAATCAGTAGGCGTGACTCTTGAGCAATAGAAAACCCAGCGCCAGCAGCTGGGTTATATGATTGAATTAGCTTGCTGGAGTACAATGATATAGGGCCTCAATGAGGCCTAAGATTTGTAATGGCCTCAAATCCTAGGTGTCATGCCATGTAAGCAAATACAAATTTTATTTTCAATTTCCTTACATAATAAATCTTGCCACATCATACTATTGCAACACCAATTCTACCCTTTTATATTTCCTTCTAGATGTTAAGGGATGAATCAATTACATTAATGAATTAAATTAGGTGATCTAAAAAAAAAAAGATAAGCTATTAATTATGTATTAATTTAAGAGATATGTCTACAAATTCTTTGACAAATATTTTTCTTCATTTAATTAAATTCTTTCCTATAATTGTTCTTTCCAAATAGCATCAATGTAGTAAAGAAATAGGCATTGACTTTTCTTTACAAATATTGATTAATTTCATCCAAAAAATAGCATTAATAAATTGAATTTGGTATTATGTCTAAATTAAGAGGTAAGAAAAAATTCCAGCCATTAATTATCATCTACAAATCTAAATATAAGGGAAAAAACAAACAAAAATAATAATAAACTCAAATATAACGTGTAAACCCTAGCTACATAAAGAGAGAGAAAAATGAACAAAAGAATATATATAATCATATGAATATGTATTTTTCACATTATTTTCAAAATATACAGGAGCCCAACAAAGGTTGAATTCATATACAGATGTTATGCAAATCTATTGATCAATTACATTAATTTTTTGAGAAAATTAGAAAACCCAAAAAATGAAGCTCATTTTAAGAGAAACCCAATCATATGTTTTCTTTTAATCTACACCCATTCATATAATTAAACCTACCGTATAGGTTTTAAGTCTATAATTAAATTTTTCTCATTTTTTAGTTTGACTATTTTACCCTTCTCGTCGAAAAAGGAAAATATTCCTCAAATATAGGTGTTTTTAAATTTAAATATGGCATCAGTTATAAACACAAATTAGAATTTAATACCATCAATTTATTTTTCCTGATTTAAAAGCGATTAATTGCCTTAATTATTGTATATCTCTTCCTTTCTCGATTTGACCTATATCTTTTCCATTTTAGTAGATATGTTTGTGTAGATAATCCTATTATTAAATATGTCAACGTGATTAATTGCCTTAATTATTGTATGTAACTAATGTCATATTTTAGGAGATATGTTTGTGTAGATATTCCTTATTTAAAAGATTAATAGCCTTAATTATTGTATATCTCTTCCTTTTCAGATTTGATCTTTATATTTGCCATTTTTAAGTAGATGTGGTTGTGTAGATATTCCTATTAGATTTCGTAGATAATTTCTCAATCTGATTAAACATCCTTTTGTGGAGGTATTCTTATCATGTAGTGATTAAACATCCTCTCATCAAGGTATGTCATTTTTCTTTTCTTTTTCCCTTTTTTGAATGAAATTTGATTCCCCATTCCAATAGGCGTAGGTATAGAATCAATATTGTTCATTAATTTTCCATAATAGGGTCCATGTTATTCATCTAGAGGGTGCAATCATTGCAAGGACCAGCTTTTGATTCAAAAACATTAGCATTTCCAATTTATAGTCACACTACATATAAGGATATATGTGAGGAAATATGGTTACATGCTTCTATAACACAGGAAAATAAATATGGTAACATGCTTCTATAACACAGCAAATAAATCAATCGCAGCCTTGGTAGATAACTATGCACACAACAACCTGACACCGCATAATGACTTCCTCATTCAAGATGGCTAGTACATCCTTAACAAATACTCGACTTCACTCCATGCCACAGGGGCGACCTACATGCATACATACCAACTTTCACCGTTACAAAGACAACATAATGCAAACATATACAAAGCAACCTTCTCATTGAAGAGGTACGAACCCTATGTGATACACGGAGACACCAACTTGAATAGGAACTCATAAAAAGGGTATCCCATTTTTATCCATAATTGTACCACTTACTTGTTCTCTCTTTGCCAAATAAACCTTAAGCCTCTTTGCATCGTGAATCGTCATGCACTTACCAACCCGTAGTCTCCAAACACCTATGTTTTGATCTACCGTTGGGTCTTCTTTTCTTGGAAGGCGATTATGCGACAAAATCATCATCGCCCTTCTTAACAATTTCAGCTTTTGCTTTTCCTTTCTTGGTCCCTCTCAAAGGATGAAGTCGGCTAAAATAAGGGGTTTTTGCATTTAGACCTCGACCTCGTGTTCATTGAAATTTGATTTTCATTCTCAACCACTTTGTTACTTTCGGAGCATATTAATCATACCTGCAATCAAGAACTTGTATAGTCTATCATACCTACTCAATATCAAAAACCTAGAACCATCACAAAACAAATACCTCTTCGTCAGGAGCACACACACCTTTTGAATAGGTAGCAACCACAATACTCATGAACCGTACCAATCGGATATCTTTGTTGAACCTCACCAACATCTGATTGTGCAATCCATTTATATCACAAGCTTGTAGAGATATTGACACCAGCTTTGAAATGTACAGATTAGACTTTTTAATGTGAAGGGAGGTTACCCAGAGGAGAATTTTCAATTGCTGAAATCAAGGGTTAAGTAGTGCAGGGGCGACGTCTATGGGCAGCCGTTTCATGATCGACTTCCATCGGCAACATTACTTTGGATTTTATTATCAATCCTATTTAATAGGTGAATGGGAAATTTGATAGTGGCAGCTTTAGTAATTCTTAACAACATTGGGTTTTATTATTTATTCTATTTAATAGGTTTTTTATTTTGCATAAAACCTAATTAATTGGTTTGGGTGTATATTAAAACACTCTTATGGATGGGTTTTATTCTAAAAGAGGTGTGTCAATTTGGGTGTATAATCAAATTCCCCTAATTTTTTCTATTTTTTGATTGAAGAAAAAAAAAATTGTTGTTTAAATCTAATCATGAGTGTAACGAAAAGAAAAAATGAAACAAAAACCAAAATAATTTTTGTTTAGAAAGAAAGCCAAAATAACTTAGATTCATTAGATTTTGGAATGATAAGATGATATTTTTCTCAAGAATTACATGTCATGATTTGACAAATTGGTGATGTGTGTAGGTGATATGGCATGACACCTAAGATTGAGGCCATATTGAATCTTAGGCCTCATTGAGCCACAAATCATTTTCCTTTTCTGATATAAAACTTGACTTAACGTACAATCTTCTATATCTTAGGTTTGTGTCATTAATGTTGTCCTTCAACTTAATTAATCACTTGGCTGAGTTCAAGTGAGAGATCAATTCAATTCGAAAATATATACCGATATGTGACTACACATATACTGATATAGACAAATTGCATCTGGACCATGAGTCCATTAATCGAAGAGAATAGCATGAAGCAGACGATCAATAGCTGGTCCTTTCATGCACATGTTCATATACGGATGCATTAATTGGGAAACTGTAGATCGACTGCAATGTGACATTATAAGTCTTTTAGAATAGGTCTATATATAATGACCATAACCATACCTTCCAATGCATGAATATATTAAGCTTTCCACTTCTCCTTTCTTTGTTGCTAGCTCTCAAGTAATTATTAATCTACTTGTTATGTTTCAATTATTGCCAGAAGCTAGTTCATTGTTTTTCTCTCTCTAGTCAAATCACAACTTAACTCTGAAGTTTTTATTCTTCTTTTCGACAGTTCGTTGGTTTCCCTAATGCACTTGTTTTATCTGTGAAGCAGTTGTAGCAGGCATGGAGATGGGAAGAGATCTTAAGTTGGACTCTGCTGGAATATTGAGGAAATTTAGGAGAAGTTTTGAGAAGAATTCGGAATCACCAAGTCTTGGAAAAGTGATTCAAAAACACATTCATTAGGTTCCCAACTGTTAGACAATTTTGATGAAGGACTTACTAACAGGGGTCCTATTAATGTTGGGTATGAGATGAAATCAGCTTCCATTCTCAGCAAGGCTTCCAGCAGTAATGGGTTGCGACGTTATTCTTTTCTCTTGCTGCAGGAGAAATCTCAGATCATATTGCCTTGAGAGTGCAGAGCCAGAGTCCAAAACAGAGTAAGATACTGATTCTGTTTTGCACAAAGATCACTTGCTTAATTTTTTGCTTCGTCAGTTCATTTTTAATCACCTATGGTAAAGACATTTTTCACTAAAACCAGACTATTTGTCATTCGTAAGTGATGGAAGGAAAAGGAAAGGAAAGAAAGAAAAGAAAAAAAATTGGAAGGCTCATTTATAAAGTTCCTAGATTCCCTAAAATTGCTTCGGAATGTGTAATATACATTATACAAGCACATGAGCTATATACCGTAGATGGAACCCTTGCAATAAGGACCACTAAAATGAGGACAAGTTGAGGATTTTTTGTGAGACTTTTTCGATCACATTTTTTGTAAATCAACCGTTAGATGTTTAGATATTTATATGTAGATCATTTATGCAATTTTTCAACCAAATTGAAAATTGTTAAGGCATTTCTAATCATGATTTATCAGTTATGAACATGAGCGGTTCATGTTTGATAGATTTGGTTCGCTTTATTGATTTGATCTAATTTGGTACCTTAACGATTAACAATTTGGAAGAAAATTTCAGAAGTGATCTACTCATGCATACATAAACATCTAATGATTGATTTACCATAATGTAATTGAAAAGTAGGTCCCTCAAACTTTGTTGCCCCTCAACTAGTCTTCATTTTAGTGGTCATCATTAGAAGAGCTCCTTATTGTAGATAGTGGTCTCGCTTTCTCCTATTGTTGGACTTCCAGCCCTTTAAATCCTTGGCTTGTATTGAGCCACACAACTCCTCCAACAACATAGAATTTCCATATACCACACAAAACAAATTAAGTAAAAGAAAAAAAATGACAAAGTGAAGCTGATTGGCTCCTATTTTTATATGCTCAGAAAACAATATTTCCAACAGCTCGACCTACAGCAACAGAAGAAGATACAGATGAAGGGAGAATAATACATACAGAACCTACCTTGCCAATTTATCTCAAGGTGAACATATATGAACACCAGAGATGCATACAAGCTATGTGACATTACTGAGTACATAAATGTTTCAAAGCAAAAGGGTAATTAATTTGGTTAGCGTAACTTGTGTTGCAGTTCCAAGATGTCAAGTATAAGGTAGCTGCAAAGGGTGTGAAGAGCTCAAATGAAAACTGTATACTGCAAAGGCGTCACTGGATCAATTGCATCCAGGGGAGATTCTTGCTCTAATGGGACCATCAGGAGGGGGCAAAACAACTTTTGCTTAATCTCCCCAGTGGACGGGCCAAACTCAACAGTGGTAGCATTACTTACAATGACCAACCGTACACCAAGTCTCTAAAACAAAGGTATATACTTCAGCGGAAATTTCTTTTGCCAGATAGTTCGGCATGTTACATTACATTGTCATACTGGAAAGAAATCCTGATATCTTGCAATCTTGCCTCTGTACCGATCAGATTGAGAGTCTAGAAATCCACATCATGCCAGATATTTGACAAGAGCACATTACAATATAATATTTCATTACGCATGTGTGTTATCATGTGTAAATGTATTGATAGAATGCTGGTTTTCTTGTACTTATTTTGAAAAACCAGGATTGGCTATGTAATGCAAGATGATCTTTTGTTCCCTCACCTCACAGTCAAAGAAACTCTTACTTATGCTGCTCTGCTCCGTCTTCCCATTACCTTAACCAAAAACCAGAAAAAGAAAGAGCCACGCATGTGATCAATGTGCTAGGCCTGGAAAGGTATGCATTTTTGTCAAAATAAATTCATGTACGTATCATTACGTGCGCATCTTTTACCATTACACTAGTGATATTCATATTGGTTTTCAGGTGTCAAGATACAATAATTGGTGGAACATTTGTTAGAGGAGTTTCTGGTGGTGAGAGAAAAAGAGTGTGCATTGGCAACGAAATTCTGCTCAACCCATCACTTCTGTTTTTAGACGAACCAACATCTGGTCTTGATTCAACCGCTGCATTTCGAATACTGCAGATGCTGCACATAATTGCAGAGGTACTGGTATTGGTACGGTATTTGTTTGAACAGCAACATTAATTGGTTTATATGCATATGATAACAACAAGAAAAAGTAAGATGTGTGGTTTGTTCATGTTTTCAATTGTGGCTGGCAAAACAGTGGTGACTACAATACATCAACCATCAAGTAGAATCTATAGCAAGTTTGACAAACTTATACTCTTGGGTAGAGGAAGCTCCTTGTACTTCGGAAAAGCCTCTGAAGCAATGATGTACTTCTCCTCCATTGGTTATGCTCCACTTATAGCTATGAATCCAGCCGAGTTTCTCATTGATCTTGCAATGGCAACACAAATGATAAATCATTTCCAGCTGAATTGGAGGATAGAAGGCCTTCTGCAGTTGATGTCCACGAGGTTGGTAACTAAAACTGAACTCTCAAGTAACATTCTCTTGTAGGTATTTCACATGTCATAGTACTAGACTGAATTATTATCTAACATGCAAAACTGTCTGACGAGATTTAACTATGATAGTTAGCACTGTGCACAACCTTATTTGATGCAGTTTCTAGTTGAAGCCAATCAAGACAGACTCACAAAAATGGAGAACAAAAGTTCCTAAACTCTGTAATGATGCATCATGGTGAGAACCAGATGCAGGGGAAGTCTTATTTAAAGCCATCAAAGGCAACTTGGTGCGAACAGTTTTCAATTCTTTTCCGGAGGGGACTCAAGGAGAGACGCCATGAATACTTGAGCAGCATGCGTGTACTTCAAGTTATATCGACTGCTATAATCGTAGGGACTCCTCTGGTGGCACTCCAATGCTTCAACCCCAAAACACCTTCACGATCAGGCAAGCATTACATGTCTTACAAATTTGGTGTTCAATTACGGTTGGAATAAATCCGAGCGTGGTGTTTTTATAGTGCAACGTTTGTTTATATAATCACATGCAGGCAGGGATATTGTTCTTCATTTCGGTATTCTGGGCTTTTTTCCCTCTATTCACTGCAATTTTCACATTTCCACAAGAAAGAGCAATACTAGTTAAAGAGAGATCAGTGGAGATGTACAAACTGAGCTCTTACTTTTTGGCTCAGAAACACTAGTGATATTCCTCTGGATCTCCTGCTTCCCATAGTGTTCCTGTTGATAGTTTATATGATGGTGGGATTGAAGCGGACTTTTGCTGCATTTTGAAACAATGCTAACAATTTTCCTCAGCATTGTCGCCTCTCAGGTAAGGACACATGAGTATACACATAACTTGTTTATGAAACTAGCAATTCAGATCTTTTAATATAAACTATGTTGACTCCAACAATCAACAATTCTCGGAAACTACCTGACCATTTTATCATCGTGATGACCATTTCCATAATGTCCTTGGCAATACTTGTTCATGTATTTTTGTTGTCATTGTTAGAGATTGTAAGCCTTAAAATTACAGGGCCTGGGACTGAGCATAGGTGCAGCATTTATTGATTTGAAGAAGGCAACAACTCTTGCTTCCATCATTGTTATGACCTTCATGTTGACTGGTGGATTTTTTATCCAGGTACGATATATGTGTTGTGTGGTTGTGTAATGCATGAAGATAATAACATTGCGTAGCTAGTGATATATAGAATACCTGTGACTTGATGAAGTAGATTTGTCACTATATGTGCAGAAAGTTCCATCAGTTATTTCTGTGGGTGCGCTATATCTCGTTCAACTATCACACATACAGGCTACTGCTGAAAATTCAGTATGGATTTGTTCCGGCTCAGATTCAGGCTCAGGCACAGCAGGGTATGAATCTTGTGAGTCTCCTTCATCAAAGAACTAAGACTTGATTCAGGTGGCATGGAAGTGGGAGCTATGATGATAATGATCATTGGGTACCGATTACTGGCCTATTTATTACTCAAGACAATGAAGCTCCGGACAATGATATAGTTAGTCATATATAACCACTTGATTACAGAGAGGGGAAAGCCTTTCTTAGTGTATTGTTTTTCCTTTTGTCTTTCATTGGAATTGAAGTGAAAATAAATTTACCCGAACTTTAGAAAGAGTTCCAAGATCTCCTGAAGTTTGTATTCAATAAGCATTGATCCAGTTGCTATTCAAAAACTATATGGCGATTTGCATTGAATTGAAGTATCTTCTGAATTGTGTCTCTCTATATCTTCTCAATGCAGTTTCTAACTAGTAAGAGACAATCCATGATGGATTCTGTTTCATTTTGCAATAAAGAAGACTCAACATCACACATGAAGTCAATAGTATATATACCTCTTAATCTTTTGAGAAGTGATTCTTTGTTAGAGCTACAACGACTTTCACTTGGACCTGCCTCCTCACTATATTCACGAGAGTGCGCTCAAGGTTGTTCACTGTATAGTAGAGGAGTTCTTCTAAATCTTGCTCGCACAACAAACGTGCCCCCATATATCTTCACATCAAAAGATTTTTCCCTTCCCATAGTTTTGGTAGGTGGTTTTGGAAATGAAAACTCAGCATTTACCATGTTTGTTAGCCATCTTTTGTTATAGTTGGAGTAAGAAAGTCGTGTGCCAAATACCTTCACTAGATTTCCCGGATCAGCAGTAACAACACAAAATGCAAGCCCCATCCATCTGCTACATGAATCCGGAGGCTGCATAAGTAGTGATTCTCCCTCGCTTTGATTTCTGAACCACTTTGGAATTTGACTTCCAGGACTAACAATATTGAATCTCATGATAAACATTGGGGGATTCCCTATGTTGAGATTTTTAACCATGATTGATTGAACCGAGATTTAGGAATAGACACACCTCCACAAGAACCACAGCAATAAAGCAAAATTAATAGACAAACAAAGTTGAAAATGTTTAAGTATATTGGTATTGAGAGAGATTGATGAGAGAAGTGTATTTCATTATAGAGAATAGGAGCCCTATATATAGGGATTACAAAGTGCATAATCTAAGAGTACAAGGATTCCTTATCTAACTTGGAGTAGGAAACCTCTCCTATTACAACTATAGAACTTATCCTAGTTTGACTAGGCACACTAAGTGTCAATATCCTTCAACACTCCCCTTGTGCGCTCAAACTTGGTGGTGGCCTTCATCCGATTGCCTCGTTAAAAACCTTGCTCAAGTGAAAAACCACGTGGGATAAAATGAACTTCGAGGGAGGAGAAAAAGAGTGCAACACGTCCTTGATCCTTGAGTGAGTAACTCCCCACGATGTCGATATCTCCCCACGATTGCTACAATCGTGGGAGTTAGGATAACTTTCTCAATCCGATGCTCTTCACATGTTTCTCGAAGGTGGATTTAGGTAGCGACTTAGTGAATAAGTCCGCTACATTATCCTCTGATCGAATTTGATTCACTTCAATCTTTAGAAGTGATTGTTGTTCTTGATTATAAAAAGAACTTAAATGATATATAGCTTGGTGTTGTAAGCCCTTGATGGAAACCTAACTTCATTTGTTCAATACAAGCTGCATTATCCTCATAAATGCATGTAGGTTCATCTCGTGGTAGACTTCAAACCACAACTTCCTTGAATGTGTCGAATTCTGAGACCTTAGCCATACACATTCACGTCTGACTTCATGTAGAGCAATAATCTACGCATGATTTGAGGAAGTAGCTAGCAACAAGGGTCTGCATTTCGTAGACCTCCAAGATATCGCGGTGCTTCCCATGGCGGTAAAGACATAACACTGTTTGGGGCGTGACCTTTGTGAGGGTCAGGAGAGGTACCTGCATCAGCAAAACCCATCAAGACATCGTTGTCGTTTTGATGGAGGGGAGATAGGAGGACGCCGGGCCACCATGAGCGTGGCGGCGGGCTGTCATTCCATGGGCCGAGGCGTTTTGCCTTTTAGGGGTCCGATCCCAATTTTCCGTCATTCATTTTCTCTCTGCGCAGGGATAGAATAGGCCCATATCAATGCATTACCTCTTAGGTATCGAAAGATGGTCTTTACACCAATCCAATGGCGTGTTGGCCTTGAGAGCTATGTCGAGCTAACAAGTTCACTGCGAATGAGATATCGGTCTTGTGCATTGAACTAAGTACAATAATGCACCTATTGCACTCCAAATAGGGCACTTCCGGCCTCTAAGGGTTCTTCGGCCCTCATCCGCTTGGGCCGAAACGGATCTTTTCAGGGCTCAGAGACTTCACGGTAGATCATGAAGGAGTACTAGCGAGGCTTTGCTTTATCTTCATTAAAAGCGCCTTTAGAATTTTACGAGTATATGCGAGGTGATGGATCAAAATCCCATCACTACGGTGCTCAAGTTCTAAACCCGAGACAAAACCGTGTTTTCCCCGAGATCTTTCATCTCAAATTGGATTTCAAGTAATTAGCTTGAGTTTCCTTTAACTCATCTAGAGTTCCAATTAGGTTCATGTCATGCCGACATAAGCTGCCTTCACGATTGCAAATCCGGAACTTATTCTTTTAATGAACAGCATGGGCATATTTCATTGTTAATATATCCCTTCCCAATCAAGTAGTCACTTAGGCGGTTATACCACATCCGTCCGGATTGTTTTAATCCATATAGTGGCGTTTTAATCTTATTGAAAACGCACTCCGTGGTTTAGAGCCACTTGATTTGGGTATTTGAAGTCCATCTGGAACCTTCATATATATCTCTGAATCTAGATCCCCATAGAGATATCTTTGTAACCACATTCATAAAATTTGCATGTCAAGTTTTTGGAAACTACCAAGCCCGACAAGGTAGCGGAGCGTTATAACGTCCATTCACGGGAGAATATGTCTCCTCGTAATGTCGATTCGAGGCGTTGTGAGAAACCTTGCGCCACAAGGCGGGCTTTATATCTTACCACCTCATTTTTCTCATTCACGCTTTCTAACAAAGACCTATTTATAGCCAATGTGCTTTACACTTGGGGTGTATGCAAGCATGTGCCCAAATAATACACATCTCTTTGTTAGTGAATCCAATTCAACATGGATCACATCTTTCCATTTAGGCCAATCTGCTCTTAGTTGACATTCTTCAACACGGCGGGAGAGCCAGGTTCGATATCATCATATTCTATAATCCCTTTACTTAATATGATATGCAAATGCATCATCAATCGCCATAGAATTTCTATCCATCATCTCATGTACACTGAGTGTAATTTATGGAGATCTCTCTATTCTCTCGAGGTTGGTTACGACATTGGGGCGTCCCCAATGATGTCTCTTGGACATAACCATAATCAGGAATATTCTCATGAGATGGATTATTTATATCGATGATTAATGGATTATTTTTGTGCCAAACTTCGCTTTCTTTCTTGAGTAGAGAATCCATCGAACCTATGGGCCTCCAGCGCTTCTGGAGGGAGGCCAGTGGGCCTAGCCATAACGTCACCATCATCGTTGAGAGATGGGGCGTTGGGCATACATCACTCATGCATTCTTGAGTTGGCGTCATGTCCTCTGCACTTTTAGGGACATCAATCCTTGCAGTGAACGCGTTCGCGGCAGGTATGTGTGATCCTAAATCACTTTAGCGATATCGAAGCGCATCAGGGCATCGATTACGCTCACGTTACGAAGATTGAGAATTCTCCGCACTTCAATTTGGTTGCATGCGGTTCGGGGATCAAGATGAGGCAGAGTAGGGGACAGAACCCGCGACAATTCTGTCGTTCTGTTGAACATTGATGTTCTTATCTCCCCTAACGGCGGGAAGACTGTCTCATCGCCAAGTGACAATCCATAAATCTAGCGGTAAAGAGATCGCTATCCAAGGGTTCTATGAAGCGGATAATCGTTGGAGAATCATATCCAACATAAATGCCTAATCGTCTTTGAGGACCCATTTTGGTGCTTATTTGTGGGCACTTAATTGGCACATAAGCGGCACACCCAAATATGCGTAAGTGTGAGACATTAGGCTCATACCCGGTCACCATCACGGGATCACGAGAAAAGGGTTGAGTGGCGGTGGGCCTGAGGCGAATAAGCACAGCTGCATGCAATATTGCATAGCCCCAAGCGAGAAATAGGGAGATTAGTGCGCATTACCAATGCCCTAGTGACCATTTGTAGTGGATTTAATGGCGGCCTGCGAGACCATTTTGGGTGTGAACATGAGGAGCGGGATGTTCAACTTCAACCCAACTGACATGCAATAATCATCAAAAGTCTGTGACGTAAACTCTCGGCATTGTCTAATCTTATAGACTTAATAGGATGATCGAGGGTGGTGAGCCCTTAACTTAATGATTTGTGCTAGGAGTTTAGCGAATGCAGCGTTCCTTGTGGACAATAGCATGACATGTGACTGACCAAGCGTGTCGATGCATCAACCAATACCATAAAATATCGAAATGGTCCACATGATGGTTGAATAGGCCCACAAATATCCCCTTGAATTCTTTGCAAGAATGATATATTTTCTTTAGTGTGTCCTTTGCATAGGATGGTCTCGATCCAAATTTTGCTAAAGAGCAAGCGGCTGCGAGCGAATGATGGGCTTTGGAAACAACCAATGAGGATTTTTGGTTGAGCCATAAAAGTCACAATGGACCTTAGAAGTAAAATTGGAGTCAGGGAGGCGGGGTGGCGTCAAAAGCCACCACTTGGAGCACATGAGGGGATGGCGGCGCCGACGGTGATGGCGGACTTGAGGGGAAAGGCGCCGTGAGGCGCAGTGTGCTCCCTCCTTGATCCAAATTTCGAGTTTTACTTCCTTCGTTCTGAAAGGGATGTCCGTGTGAAGTCTTTAATATCACGGATCATCATGTCCGCGACACAGGTGTCCCCAAGCGGTGCGTGCCAAAAGCCTATATGTGTCGAATCCCATAAATCATCTCTCATGACATGGTTGGACTCAATTACTCGAATAGTGGTTTGCATACAACCCACTAGAAGCGACACATAAGGTTCTCTAAGACCCGTTTATGTCCGTAGTCATTAGAGGTGATGCAAAAGGAACTCTTGTCCATTCTCACAATGTGTTTCCACATGAAAACCATTGGCTCTTATATCTTTGAAGCTCAATAGGGTTCTTCACGCTTCTAGGAGCATAAAAGGGCTTCGGTGACTTTCAAAGTAGTGCCATTAGGCAACATAAATTGAGCTGGTCCTCGACCATGAATCAATTGAGATGGTCCGACCATCGTAGTCACAAAAGATCAAGTAGGCGCCATCCATAGGAATAGTCAGTCTATGCGTCGAAGAATAATAGTATGTGTAGTGGCACTATCCACGAGGCATTGAGCTCTCCGGGAAACATACTGAAAAATAATAAAGTTGAAATTAAAAATATGTCCAAGACATTGAATAAAAAGTCGATACTTTATTAATGATAGCCAATGATTACATCAAAGTTTCTTGACCAAAATCTAATCCAATAAAAATCAAACCGTAGACAAATGGTAGTCACTCAATCCGTTCGGTAATTTTCAATTTGGTTGTGACCGAGGTAAGGTAAAGGCTGAGATTTTGGTGGAAGCGTTGCTCACTTTTAAAACCGTTCTCTCAGGATCAAACCTTGCCTAGACATCACAATTACTCTTGAGTGCGCCTAGAGGGAAAAAGTTAATACAATAAGTCATTTTATTGATTTAAGGCATAATAGCCATTACATAATTCTTGGAAAAATAAAAGGACTATACTAATCAAAATCTGCGGCATCCTTGTGCAATTCTTTTGTCGATTTGAAGTCCGCTATATGGTGAGATTGGCGTTGGCATCATCACCATCTTCTTTCTATATTTTTGGCAAAATTGGCTTCATGCTCTCTGAAGTCTCTAAATGCCTTGTAATGCGCAGCCAATTGTTTTGCTTGCTTTGCATTGTTTGAACCAGTGCTCACTAGATCCACATCGATGACACATGTCATTGTGATTTCCTCCCTTTAATTGAGGTGCATTGTTTGCACTTGGGTGGCGTCCCCTATAGGAGTTGGCGCCATTCCCGCGACCTTAGGTGGTTCCTCCATGTCACGGAGCCCCACGGCCTCCTCTCCCGCGTTGCCATGTATTGCCGCGTGATGAGTCCTTCATTACGACCGAGTACCTTCCTTTGTAGAGGCGGTTATATGGACGGAGCGTCCGTTGTGTCCCTTATTCTTAGGGTTCAGCTCCTTGCGCCCTCCTTAGGGTGCATTATTATAATTAAGCCTCATGAGCGGCTCTTAGTTCCGATGGGCCTTGAATTATAATTCCTCACGAAGGATATTATCATGCTTTTAGCTCACAGGACATAATATTAATTAGGTGATGAAACCTCGTGAGCCGTCCCATCGATATTGAATTCAGTTCGGTATTGCTTTGATAGCAAAATAGGCGGTGACGGGGAAGGTGGAGAGAGTTTTCTCAATTAGTTCTTGCTGCGTGATGTTTGTCCACAGGAACCCCAACATGGTTTTGGTAGAAAGAACTTACGAGATTATATTGAGCTCTGAGACTTGAAGTCGAGTAAATGCGTAGATTGTTCCATTGAACTTACAAGTCGAGGAGGAGGGTATCCTTCACATTACCAAAAGCGCTCTTCTAAGCAACCCATAATTCTCTAGCATCCTTGATTTGCCATGTACCTCCAATGAGATTGATTTATCCATGTGGCGCCTTATCAAAATAAGGCGGTGGCATTATTCGTAACCCGTCGCGGCTCGAATAAGAGATCACGGATTTGGTGCACGAATTACGGGTAGAGGATCCCTTTTGAAGTGAGATGATTCTCAACATCCGTGACCCAACTATGATATTCGAGCTAGTTGAGTCAAAGGATAGGAAAGTCAAGTCTTGACATCACGAAATAAGAAGAAGAAATATATTAGTCTACCGGGTTAAAACTTCGGCGGCGACTAAATATTAAGATTTCCGAGCTATGCTACCAAGAAATCGAATTTCCAAGAAAATTGGATTAGGCAGAAGCGGTGATGTTTATAAGGTCATAAATGCGATGCTTGAGGGCGCTCTTAGTCGAAGTCTTCACTGAACACTCTTAGTTAAGTTAATAAGCCTTGAATCCCACGATTGACTTTGAATCGAACCCCACGTTCTATGAAGGTGGGATGAAGAAGAAGAAGGGAGGTTTTAAGTCCCCGAGAAAAGAAAAGAATTTCAAATTAGGAACTTTAAAACTTACTCTTTTGGATACTTACTTGTTGGTTTTGGATCACTTGTGGCGTGTCGATGCGGCGTGATGGAGCGAAATGTCGAGTAGAGGCGTCACGGCGAATCTTGCGAGGGCTGCGGTGGTGATGGCGATTAAGGATTTTTGAATTGCTGCCGAAGGATGCGGGGAGGGCGGTAGAGAGGGCTGGCAGGGGCAGCTGCAGGCTAGCGGCTTGATGCAAGGCTGCGAGTGCATGGGCAAGCTGCAGGCGGTGCGGACGGTATTGTGGGAGGCGGCGGGTGGCTGAGGCGCCGCAGGCTGCCAGGTGGTAGGCAGCCTTGAGCATAAGCAGGCCTTGTAGCAGCCAGTGCTTGTGGCGGGAATTTTGGCAAAGGAAGTTTTTGGGTTTTGTTTTGTGGTTTTTGCTTTTTGGCTAGAGTCGTCTTGATAGCGTGTTTAAGTATATTGGTATTGAGAGAGATTGATGAGAGAAGTGTACTTCATTATAGAGAATAAGAGCCCTATATATAGGGATTACAAAGTGCATAATCTAAGAGTACAAGGATTCCTTATCTAACTTGGAGTAGGAAACCTCTCCTATTACAACTATAGAACTTATCCTAGTTTGACTAGGCACACTAAGTGTCAATATCCTTCAATGAAAAGCAGTTGACACGAGATTCAATATGGAAATTTCCCTACATCCACCCAAGATATTTGCTTTTCACTATGAAAATAAAACTAGTACAAGATATATGAGTCAAATCTCATAACCCAAAGTGGCAAGCATGGAAATAGTTTGTGGGTAGTGCATGAGAGTGGTGGCAAGCTTCCTACTCTTGTGAATAATATGCAGCAGCAAACAAAGAGACCAAGCTAGTCTCCATCAACATGCTACCACCATTAATAGACTACAACTATATATAAATTCACCTACTTTTTTCACCTTGCCAATTTACCCACATATGCACGCCGCGTGTAACATGCAACAATGTTTTTGACATCAACCATGACCATTGTCAAACATAGTTGCCACATTAATATTTGTGGGTCATTAGTCATTACATCTTCTTGTATAAGAATGAACACCAATCTCAACATCAACCACATGATGAGAATCCCATGCAAAACCTGCACTATCACCCGGAAACTCGGTGACGCTTCACATAGACCAGCTACACACCCTAAATCAATCATATGTGCTCCACCTTGATTCAACACTTGACCAACCATGTGTAACTGCACCAAGCTAATTTTATACTGCAGGAGAAGGGTCTCGATGCACCCTATCCACCAGCGGGATTAACCACGTTAGGGCTTTTTGCTTCCAAAGAAGCCGGACCCATTGAGTTCGGAAGTATCGGTACTTCCTTCGGATAATATAAACCACCACACTTTCTTCCTTTCACCAAGACCATATTATCACGTGCTTGATTTCCATAGCTCCACCATAGACCGTATATTTGCATCAATTGCATGTCATGGAGTCCAGATCAACCAAGCGATATTAAATTCTTTTCGCATTTAGATACATATGCAACATCGCCCTAAACGCTTGAACCACTCCATCATGCATGATTATTTTCACTATTCCAACACCATCAATGTTAAAGGGACTCCATTAGCCATAAACAAACTATGTACCTCCCTTTAATTTCATGAAATGTAACAAAATATATAATCTCTCTTAGAGCAAACATGCATAGTATAACAGGAATCTAAATTCAATCATCACAAGGAGAAGTGTTTATACCTTGAGTAGTGAGAACATCTCCATAATCTTCCGCCGCCCCCAACATTATTATTCGGACTAGTACCATATATATATCCTTTCTTACGGACAATACGTTTTGATGTGAATGAACTCTTTGCACTCGTAGTAGCATTGTCACGTACACCCTTTTTCTCCGGAACTAGATTAGAATCTGGCTGCTTGTATCAACTTCTTATTAAAGTTGATGTTTTAGAATAGTGTAAACTATGTTAGTTTAAAGTAAAGTTATGTTCTTGTAGGGAGATGAGCATACATGGATCCTACTCTCTGCTTGCACTTTTTTTTATTTGTTATAATGCAGGGGGTAATTGTGCCTCTAATCTATTTTAATTATAACTCAATTCTCGACCCTCCGTAGGCTACTCCAATTGCAATTTTGGGATAAAAATTTGTAGCTTTCTTTTTTGGGGCCTTTCAATCTGAAGCACTAAAATGAGCCAAATTATCCACTTACCCAAACAGCAGGGTTTTGTTCCCATTAACTCAATTTAAAATGAAATGACAATTTTGCCCTCAATCTAGTTAATATTGCCACCCTCTCATCCCGATCTCTCTCACCAAAATTAGTGTACTCTCTCACCAGTAGCCCGTCTCTCTCTCTCATCAATTCGATTCTTGCCTTTACGCTTGCAATCCGTGCGGTTGCATCTTCTTGGTGAGCTGCGGATGAGTGGGCGAGAAGTCACCTTCTTGTCCCCACCACCGCTCACGAGCAGCTTGTGCCGGAAGTCTTTGAAGCGGCTTTATCTCGAAGCTACGAGCTTCCTCCTCTATGAGTTTTCACCCTCGTGTTGTGGAGGTGTGTTTGGCTTACGCCCTAAGCGAAGCGTCATTGTGCACGCCCAACGCCAAAGCCTCCCTTATAAGCCATTTATAGATAGTCACCTTCTCCTTGGTCTCGATTTGGAATCACGCAATTCCAAGACGGAATCGATTAACCTTCTTAGCTTGGCCGTCGGTCGCGACTACTCGGCCTTGAGCGGCATAGGCGTGCGCCACGCGTTAGCAATCTCCTTGGTTTTTCAC
Source organism: Dioscorea zingiberensis (assembly GCA_026586065.1). Classification (NCBI taxonomy): domain Eukaryota; kingdom Viridiplantae; phylum Streptophyta; class Magnoliopsida; order Dioscoreales; family Dioscoreaceae; genus Dioscorea; species Dioscorea zingiberensis. Next base: position 25,669 of record JAGGNH010000103.1, on the reverse strand, counting down.
TTTCCGGAAGTTTTGCGGTGCTCAAATCCACGAGATGGATCATGGAATCACAATATCAATAAAGACTTCTAGGAAAGCAAAAGCGTGCCTACTAAAGACTTCTCGAATCGGATCGACAAAGGTGGGTTTGGGGATGCTTACGAGGAGAGGCGACGGATCAAAGGGTGAGTGGCGGTCAAGTGTACATACATGTACATTTGCAAGCATAATTAGCTATAATGGGCCTCGCTCATTGTACCGCCAAAGGTACTAATTCCAACCAAAGGAATGACATGCGGATTTTAGCACCGCCCGAGGCGGTACTACTGACCTCGGCGTCGGACCACCTCCGGATCGCGCCCGGCCAGCGCGCCTTGCAGCGCCAGCGCCAAGATGGCATCGGAAGCTACGAGGCGGGCCCGAAGCATATCCAGTCCCACATGAAAACAAAGGAGAGATGACCTCCTCCTCACCTATAAAAGGTTCTCTCCTCTCTCCTCATTAATTACGCATTCAATACTTACCCACATTTACTTTGTCAACATAAATACATTGACTAACTTAGGCATCGGAGAGTTGAAGACAGCCCGGTAGCGGTCTCCCTCTCGGCGCCCTTTGTATTTTATTTGACAAGTAGCGGAAGCTTTGAGAACATCCACAAGTATCGATCCGCCTAGGATCGGCGTTAACAAAGGTTCGACTACGCGTAGAACTTTTAGACATTAACATTGGCGCCGTGCAGTAGGAACCCTTGAGCGAAAGGTCATCCCACCACAATCACCATGACTAGCGGTAGCGGGGAAAGCGCGAAGAAGCAGGCGGACCATCCGCCATCCCCGACCCTCCGACCCGGTGGTAGGCGTTAGCTGCGCACTATTCACAACCCGGCCAACCGGCGATGAGGCAAATCCAAGCGGCGGCCGCCGCCGAGGCCAAGATCTCGTCACTATATGCGAGCTAGCTAGCGGGGATCTTCATAAGGCAAGCGAGAGCGTGAGGAGAGGCGCAAGGAAAAAGGCGAAGCCCAAGGCGGTGGCTACGCTCATGACGTTTTGAGGAACTAAAGAAGGCGGGAGGCCACCCGCCCAGCCGCAGGCGGCGATCCGCAGTAGCACGAGCGTGAAGTCGACCCGGCACCGCACATTGGTACGGGCCGGTCATCCAGATGCAGTAGCGTTGAACCCACTGAGTTGTTGGGAATGGGACCACCGCCCATCCCCAACTAATGTTAGAAGCGAGGGCGGAATCACTCCCGCACACCAACGCTCGGGAAGCTAGGGCGAGGGCGAAGGCAATCCTCCTGTGCGCCAGCCTTGAGGCCCGGATCATTGGTGATTCCACCAGCGATGCAACCGCCAGATATTGGAAAGGATGCACCAAGCTGGGCGAGAGGTTGATCCGGGCGAGTCAGGCGCCGAGCGCCAACTTCGAGAATCCGGCTCTTAGCTTCCGGACACTGGGCCCTTCACTGCTGCAATTACGCAGTACATCGGGGCCGGCATATGCAAAACCCCAAAGATGTCGCATTACGGCGGAATGTACGATCCCGCCGTCCACATGGACACCTTCAAGAAGGTCACCAACAACAAAGGGATTCGACGGCGCCACCTTGTGCTACTTGTTCGTGAAAGCGTTGGATGGCGAGGCAATGGCTGGTTCTTTGAGTGTCCGGGAGTCTGTCGGCTCATTCCATGCACTATCACACGCTTTCCTCTCGGTTCATCTTATTGTCGCGGGCATCACAACACAAGTCGGTTGTTAGCGTCAAGCGAGGGGGAGACGAATCAGCTGAAGGCCTTCGTCACAAGGTGGCGGCGGCGGCGTCTCGATCTGCGTGACCTAGACAAAACAATGGCATCGGCGGCCTTGAGGAAGGGACTTGTCAAGGACCATTCCTCTATCACCTCAACTTCTGATCATCCCAATGCGGCGTATGACCCGCGTCATGAGTGAAGCGGTCATTCACGCGCCGGCGGAATTCATCACATATGGAGAAACCCCACACCGCGGCAACTCCAGCAAAGCCATCCTCCATTCATGGGGAAACGCTAGCCGACAAGATGCCTTCAACACCGCACTGGCTGACAAGAAAAGGGAGTGTGGCGGGGCCACCACTAGAACAAGCGGCGGAAGGACCGGCATTACAACAGGGCAACGCCCAACCCATAGGGATAACCGCGACAAGAAGGCGGAGTCCTCGCGGTGGTATCGCGATGTTCACGGTCCTCACGGCCTCGTATGAAGACATCTACAATCGGTGCAAGGATCGAGATCTCCACCGCCACCCCTCCAAAGTACCCAAAAGCGGGCAAGCCGGGAACACGGCAAGTGGTGCAAATACCACGAGGGCCAGTGGCCACAATACCAGCGGATTGCAATGCTCTCAAAGCGGCCGTTGAGACCTTGTATGCGTGGCGGCAAGTTGGAGCGAGTTCAAGGTGCGCCAATAACCACCACCCGATGTAATTGCCAGCGTTGAGACCTTGGGCGCATCAACACCATCGATGGCGGTGCTCGATCACCCGGCATGTCTCCGCGAGGCAAAGAAAGCTATGCCGCGGCGCTAATCATCGAATGAGATTACGCAACATCCGCTCACGAAGAGGTCCGCCAAGCTCCCAAAATCGGGTTGGGAACCTATTACCTTCTCGGAGGAGGAGGAGCGCGGAGTGCATCTACCGCATGGCGACCCATTCTTGAGTCGGCGCCATCCTCGGCAAATTCGGTGGGGAGAATCTTGGTGGATAAGCGGGTCCATTTGTCAGCGTCATCTTCCGGCCGGATGCTACAACCACCTCAAGCGGAACAAGAAACTACTCGGGATCACGAGCCCTTTCGGCTTCTCGGCGGCGTCACACAACCATCGGGGTGGGATTACATCGCGGCTGGTTATTGGCACTAGTCCATGCATGGCGGAGGTACATCACGGAATTCATTATTGTCGCATTTGCCCGGTTAGGTACAAGCGCCATCATTGGTCGACCGGTAGCTTAACAAGCTCAAGTGCATCATTCGCAGGGTACATGCTTCTCATGAAGTTCCCCACCCAGCGGCACGGGTACGTGTGAGGAAGCCGGCGGTAGCCGCGAGAATGTTATTCAACGACTATAAGCGCGGTCCAGCGCCGCCATGAAATTCTCGGCGGTGGGTAATGAGGCACCGCCACCAAACATCTTTGAGGATCCTAGAGATGAGGAGGAGAAATATGTAAGGAAGGAGGCCGGTCAACCCGGACCGTCGTTGAAAGTTATGCGCATCTCGGGGCGAGCACCTGGCGGGCCGGTCCGCATAAGCGCCAACTAAACCCGGAGGTGGAGGCGAGAACTCACTCCCGATTCCCTGCACGTGATAGCGCCTTGCCCGTCTTTGCATGGTCCTCTGCAGCGGACATGCGGGTATCTCTCGAAATTATCACTCATAAGCTGACCATCAAACCCTCCTTTTTATCCCATCAAGCGAAGCGAAGGGCCTTTGATGAGGAAAAATACAGGGCAATCGGAGAGGAGGTCGCCAAACTCGAGGACATTGGATTCATCCGCCAAGTCATCTATCCCGGTGGATCTCAAATTTGGTAATGGTCAAAAGCCCGGCGGCAAGTGGCGGATGTGTGTCGACTTCAAAATCTCAACAAGGCATGCCCAAAGGATAGTTTCCCGCTACCTGCGTGTCGATCAACTAGTCGATTCAAGCCGGACATGAGCTCCTCGGCATGATGGGCGCTTTCTCGGATACAATCGGATCAAGATGCACCCGTGACCGGGGAATGCACCACCTTCACCGCAGGCAAAAAGGCCTCTCTTTGCTACAATGTCATGCCTTTCGGTACGAAGAGCAGCCGGTGCAACTTACGGTGGTTGATGAGCGCCATGTTCACTGAGCATCTGGGAAAAATCATCGAGGTCTACGTGGGCGACATGCTAGTTAAGAGCATAAATGCCCGGCGGACATGTGGCAAACCTCGGGATCATATTAACCATTCTCTTGGCCTATGGTATGCGCCTCAACCCAAAAAATGTTTCTTTGCGGTTGTTTATACCTATTCAGCAAGTCGGTTCTCTACATCACCAAGCATAAGTAACACCCACTTTGGGACATCCACGAGACATGGCAAGGCCAACCGCGACATCCATTGTGTAGCCCTATGTTCAAGCTCATAATGCGGTATCCGGAAGAGCAAATCCGTCGTAGAAGCCGTTCCCCGCCCTTGCAAAGTTGCCTTCACAAACATGTACTCTTCAAGACTAGAATAGTAACTTCTTGTCCCCACATCTAAGAAAATGTAAAGGAGAAGCGTTATTCCTTCACCTATAAAAGGAATCCTCCTCCCACTGACTCAAGACACTCCATTACAACACACTTTGTAATCTTGTTGGTAAGGCTCGGCACACGCTGAATTAAGCTTTCAAGTGGGCGTAGTCTCCCGCTAAAGGCGGGGAGGTGAAGTATACTTATACTTGTGCCACTCTCTCTCTCTCTCTCTCCCTCTCTTTACTTATAGATTAATTAGATCCCCACGGATCCAAGCATTACATTAACATTGGCGTCTGCGGGAAGCCACACAAAGGCTTTGCCACGCATTATGAACTTCGGTAAACATCAAATTAGGTGGGGCTTGGTCAACGCGTGAGTCGAACGCCCGCAGTGAGGTCCAACGCCCAACATGGCTGGTCAGCGCCAGTCAAGGGGAAAGTCAACGCCCATTAGGGGCTGGTCAACGCTGATAATTAGCGGTCAATGGCCATCTAAAAAAAAAAAAGGTGTCAATTTACTTTGGACACCCAGAAATATGCTCCTGGGCACCCAGCAGACATCTCGGCTCGATTGCTTAGCCTCCGCCAAGCAAGCACCGCCATACTGTGCACCACTGACCAAGCCCCCGCGGCATTCCAGAACTCCAATAGCTTTCTCCGCTGAGCAAAGGCTCCTCCGCCAACTAGGCCACAGCCAAGAGCTCCGAGTGAGCACCATTCTTTCCGCTGCACATCCCTCCGCCAGCTCTACTTCTCCGCCCGGTGCTCCACCGCCCATCCTAGCAAACTGCAGCAATCTTTCCTCCGCCCAACTAGTTACCCAGCGCCTCCGCTCCGCCGCTGGCCCACTCTAGAGGCAGCAGACACCTCTAGCGGCACGGCACCCTCGCCGGCAAAACCCCGCTGAACACAGCTCCGCTCCGCCGAGATTGTCCGCTGGCCCAAACCCCGCTCCGCCTATCCGCCGAGCTTCACAGCCAGCACAGCTCCTCCGCCGAGTTTCCTCCGCCAGCCAGCTCGGCCGGCAAAGCTCCGCTGCACTCCAGCTCCTCCAGGAGCACCATTCTCCAACAAAGCACCGCTGGCTTCCTCCGTTCAACTGCTCCGCTCACTGCAGCGGCCCTACCTCCACCCAACTTCCTCCGATGGCATCCCCACTACTCCGCTGTCGACACTGCTCCTCCGCCGACCACCAACTCTTCACCCCTCCGCCGTCCAAGGCCTCCGCTAGCCGGAACAAGTCTCCGCCGGACTTTTCGGTCTCAGCCGGACTCTTTAGTCTCCGCCGGACTCTTGGGCACCAGCGGCAAAACCTCCGCCCACCAAGACTACCGCCGGCGAACTCAACCCGCCACACCCCTTCGGATCACCTTCTTGCTTGCTTTGACTTACCTTCTGGGTTAAGTCTCGAAACATCACAGCAGATACTCGTTGGATTTGCATGCTGATATACACGAATCTCATAGAGAGGCTTCATTGGGCACACCTGCAAACCTCCCTCTTTATACCCAACTATCGTTGGGTCAAGAGACCTAGGTTGGTTCTGTTCCACACATGCACACCAACTGTTCGACGTTTTGCCTCACAGGGGACTGACCTGTTTGAGACACCCGACAGGTCTACAATATTCAAATTGCAACCTCACACCAAAGATAAGTCGTCCTATCATTAATTCAAGCATAAGAAATTTCAAGCATACTGTGCATCTCGGTGGCTGCATTATTTTTGTGACATCTGTTTGAGCCATGACCAAGTGTTTGTGCAATCTGTTGGCTTAATACACCCACTTAGACGCTTGAAACACCATAGGCCTTACACGTATACACTTGACCTGCTAGTTTATTGCATATGATAAAGTCCGGCTGTACTCATCTGCAGCTCACCGCTTCATACATAGCTCCCAAGCTTATAGAAATATGCATGTCTGCTAGCTAGCCACATATCTCAGTAATTGGTTCATAGGACACATCAATTTAATTACTTACTGCCTTGTGTCTATAAGCATCTCTACATATATGCCTTGATAAAATTCCATTATCTCACATGCATGATTAGCTGGCAATATTAAATGCTCCTCACCGTCAACTACTACTACACTTTGTACAAACTTGACTCATCATTGGTAATTCAATGATACCTTCTTGTGTAAAGAATATGCATATACATTTGCTCAGGCCGACCTCGAACACTACAACTCAACCATCTAGCTACTTAGCTTGTATATATACTGCTCATTGCAAACTTTCGTGTACACACTTAATTGACACTTAGCCTTTAATGACCTGTCTCGAATGCACTTCCATTTGCTCTCCGGTCAATGCACATATTCAAATATGTCATTCGTTACCACTACTTTGTTTATACACTTTGCTCAAAATTTTATCAAAGTACATATATGCAAAGTACTAGTGTTTACTTTACATACTCATGTATTAAATCACCTATTTTTGTTCTAAGGAAATTCGATTATCTCTATGGAACATTCAACCTCAACTACGAGATAGCGTGCATTATCGGAATACTCTATCCGCCACAAACAGCGGACCGTCATGCTCGGCCAACTCCGCTAGTCTCCAAATTGGCATAAGATAAGTCACTATTTCTTATCTCTTACGCCTCAGCCAATTAGAGCCGTTTACATGCTTTCACTACTTTTAAGCATGCTTATAGAATATCACACTTGATATATCTTTACATGCTTCCATAACTTTTAAGCATGCCTACAACATGTTATTAGCAACTTTCCTACAAGTACATGCTACACACATACATGTTTAAATTCACTTTTCATGTGACATTCATCTAGAACCTTGTGACACTTATAGCTCAATTAAACATGCTCGGATAAACGCTTGCGAAGCGGTTACGACTCTCTTGGGTATCAAAGCATGGCGCTGACGCTGGAGCTACGCCGCGGCTCGCCACATAGCTTTACACCCAGCTCGAACACCTAACTTCAGCTCCACTTATCCAACATGCTTTAGTTAATGCCTCTCCGATTCACAATGCTTCATACATATGGTCTAGCCTCAGGGCACCACACTTTTCCGCGAGTCTATGGTCTCACGACCACCCCATTATCTCATGCACTTCATACATTAGTGCACCTCGATGTAACTACATATCACAATTTTTTTTATTTTGTGATACAGGATAGCGAGTCCCTTCTTGCTTGCGGAGCTCGGGGACTTGTAGGGGTAGATGCGCCTCGGATATTATTACTTATGCTTGATGACTTCATGATTTGAACTCCCCAACCAAGAAGCTACTCTTACTCGGGGACTTCGGGGACTTGTTTATACCTACACTAGCAAGCTAGTTCTCTACATCACCAAGGCATAAGTAACACCCACTTGGGGACATCCGCAGACATGGCAAGGCCCAACTGGACATCCATCGTGTAGCCCTATGTTTCAAGCTCACTCACGGTATCCGGAAGAGGCAAATCTATGCCACCTGTTCCGCGCCTTGCAAAGTTGCCTTCACAAACATGCTCTTCAAGACTAGAATAGTAACTTCTTGTCCCACATCTAAGAAAATGTAAAGGAGAAGCATTCCTTCACCTATAAAAGGAATGCCTCCTCCCACAACTCAAGACACTCCATTACAACACACTTTGTAATCTTGTTGGGCCGCAAAGGCTCGACACACACTAGATTAAGCTTTCAAGTGGGCGTAGTCTCCGCTAAAGCGGGAGGTGAACCACTATACTTAGCTTGTGTCACTCTCTCTCTCTCTCTCCCTCTCTCTCTTTACTTATCGTTAATTAGATCCCCACGGATCAAGCATTAACATTGGCCTCTCTCTCTCTCTCCCTCTCTCTGTCACCGATGCAGGGTTGCTGGGCGGTCACCGCTAACAAATTTACGGGTTACATGCGTGTGGCGAGCGAGCATCGAGGCTAACCCGGATAAGGTGCAGGCCATCCTTAACTGGCGGACCCGAGTATAAGGTGGGCGTCCAATGCCTCGGGGGCAAGATTAACCGCCCTTTCTCGATTCATCTCGGACTCAGCGATAAGTGTGCCCCATTCTTCAAACTCCTCAAAACAACTCACAAGAAGGTCATGTTGGAACCCAGTGTCGGCGGCGTTCGAGGGCACGAAGGAATACACAGCGGCGGTCCCTCTCCTTTCTGTCCTGTGCAAGGAGAAACACTATTCATATACCTAGCGGTCTCGGCATCGGTGGTAAGTTGCGCCATTGTCCGTGGGAAGGCCAAGATGAGCTCGGTGTTCTCTGCGTGGCGGAGGCATGAAGCGGAGGCCGAGAAACAAGATATCCTCCCTTGGAGCGGTGGCCCCTACGCACTTATCGTTGCCGCCCGGGCGCCTCCCAATACTTCCGGGCTCACCACGATCCATGTGTTAACCAATCAGCGGCTGAGGCAAGTGATGCGAGAACCACCACGAACACTTTCGGGCGCCTCGGCAAGTGGGCCATTGAGCTGTGAGTTGACATAGAATACAAGCCAAGAACCGCCATGAAGGGCGAGGCGGTGGCGGACTTCATCGGCCCGAACTCACCCGGCGTCGGCCCGGAACCCGTCTGCGAGCGGCCCGGAGCGAAATGGTAACCGTTGAGGAGGCAACTCCCTACGGTCAGATTGGAACACTGCATGTGGGCGGCTCCGCCCGGCGCCAAGGCCAGCGGCGCGGAGTCATCTTAACGAGGACCCGGGGGTGAGCAGCGAATGCAGCGTTGAAATTCAACTTCAAAGCTTCAAACAACATGGCGGAGTCACGAGGCACTCATGGCGGTCCGCTCCTCGCCATTGACTTCGGTGGCGGCGTCAACATATTGGCTGACTCTCAATTAGTCGTTAACGAGGTCAACGGCGGCTTCCAAGCCAAGGACCAGCGATTAAGCGGCATATTTGGGAATGCGTCAAAGCGTTGCTAAAAAGTTCAAATTTCACACCATCACACAAATCCCGGGGAAAAGAGCGCCAAGGCTGATTCAGCTGGCGAGATTGGCAACCGCCCGACCACATCGAGTCAGTAGGACACAAAGGGTGGAGTGCCTTGACAAGCCAAGCATCACAAAGACCACTGGCGGAGATCTTCAACATTGAAGTCAACCCGGTTTGGATGGGCGAGATCATTGCATACAAAGCGCTGCACATTGCCGGAAGATAAGGTCCGGGCAAGGCGGCTCAAGCGGAGAGCAACCAGCTACAACATCGAGAATGGCAAGCTTTACGCCAAGGATTCACCCATCCCAACCTCCATTTGCCTAACGAGGAGGAGGGAAAGGTAGATCTGGCGAGGAAATCCATGGCGGAGAATGTGGAAACCACTTTCGAGCGCCGGATCCTTGGCCAACCGCACATTCGCGGCGGGGCTACTTCGGCCCACACTTGGTGATGGCCTTGGCGAATTTCGAGGTCTTGCCACAAATGCCAGCGGTTGCGAGATCTCCCACATGCCGGCGGAACCAACATCGGTCATCATCGGCCCTTGGATTCACTCCCGTGGGGCCTCGATTTGATGGGAAAGTTCCAAACCGCCAAGGGCCAGTTCAAGTACATCATTGTAGCCATCGACTACAACGGCAAGTGGATAGAGGCGGAGCCAGCGGCGGCAATAACTACCGCCAAGGTCATTAAACTTCCTCACGGAAGAACATCTACTTTGCCGCTATGGTGTCCCACATACAATCATTACGGACAGCGGTACCGCAGTTCAACAACAAAGAACTCATATCGTTCACCGCCAACTTGGGCACCAAGTTAAGTTTTGCATCCGTCGCCCATCCCCGAACCAGCGGCCCGGTCGAGCGGCAAACAAGATAATCAAGAAGGCTGCTAAAAGAAGCTCGGCGGCGCCAAGGGTTTGTAGGCGGAGAAGCTTCCGAGAAGTCCCTATGGGCCATCCGGACAACTCCAACTACCGCCACCGTGAAACTCCTTTCTGTATGATGTTACGGCTGAGAGGCGGTCCTACCTATTGAAGTAACTTCGGCCCTACAGCTAGAGGTCGAGAGGCCTCTTGCCCGAGACCAACTTGGCGGCGGTAGCGTCAACTTGGACGAGGACCTCCTAGAAGAAAAAAGACACAAGGCCCATTTGCACAACTTGCAAAACAAAGGCTGGTATCAGCGTTTCTACAACGCGGAGTCAAGGCGGAACCTCCAATTGGGGGCTGGGTAATGAAGGAAGTCATTCCACCACCAACAAAACTCAGCCCAACTTGGGAAGGCCCATACAAAATTGTGGAAGTCGTTAGCCCGGGCACCTTCTACTTAATGGACAAGGATGGCGTCACGTCGACCCACCCTTGGAATCTAGGAACACCTTCGGTATTACTACAAATAGTCAGAACCGCTACCGGAGCATCTTGACTTAGCTAAATTTTTGTTCAATATTTAGCTAAGGGAAGCTACCCAACGGGTACTACCCCACTTTTGTACACAGCTGATCAATCGGCTATCAATGAAGCGAGGAATTATTCAAACCATTGTTCCCAAGTCTAGCAGAGGGCAAGCTGGCAGCGCCGGCAATGCGTCGGCCGGACCACGTGCTCACGTGGTGCACTTGGACCAATCTTAATTCCTTTAAATGTTTCATTGATTGACAAAAGAAAAATATAACTCAAAGTACTAGCGGTACAAACACATCATAGCAAACACCAATTCAAAACTTCATTTCATTTCACAACATTCATCACAAATTGTTATGCCTCGGTGGCTACAAAAAATAAGAGAATCTAATGCGGTCGGCGGTAGCCGGGGGTTGCCCTCGGCATCTTACGCTTCGGCGGTGGCCCGGCGATCGCTTCGACTTCGTTGGATCCGGACCCTCGGTTTGTCCGGACTTGGGGTCTCTATGGTGTCGTCCGCGGGTGTCGCGCCGCCGAGGAATCCGGCCTTAGCGACACCTCCGGCGGGGTGGGATTGGGAGTCTGCTGGGACCCTTCCGCCGGATGAGGCCACTTTCTCCACTTGCTGGCGGGCACCTCCGTGGGGCTGAGCCACGGCATCTTTCTCCGTGGGGGCACTCTTGGCGGCGCGCATCGAGTTTGTGGCGCTTTGGCGAAGTCGATGGCGCCACCCCAGCATGTCTATGTTTGCTAGGGCCCGGCCAGCGACTTCGGTCATCGCCTTCTTAATACTCCATGCGAATGCTTCAGCGGCGGCCCGGCGGCGATATCCCGCCCGGCCCTCGGGCGGGCAACGGCCTTCCGGCTTGACTCCGTCACCTGGCGGCGGACTCCCGTGCACGATAATGAGTTTTTGTCCTTGGCGGCAATCCGCTCCTGCGGCGTGACAGCGTCTGCTCAAACTTGGAGGCAGCGTTCATTCCTCTCCAAGTCAGCTTTCGATGGCCCGCGTTGAGCTTACTGGCGAGCGTCGGCAAAGTCATATTCGCCTTAGCGGCCGCGCTTTACATCTCGCCCGGCTTCTCCTGCGCCTCCGCCCGGCTCCTGCACGGGAGGCTTTCAATCTCCTCCACGAGCTCCCCTTGACCCGAGAGGCTGCTTTAGCCCGCCTCAAACATGTCGTGCGATCCGCCCATTTGAAATCGACCAAGCAGCCCGGTAGAGCGATTGGTCCAGTATCGTTAGCGAGATCCAGCTAGGCCGCCAAACCCTAGCCTTTCGCTTGAGATGGAAGAGGAACTCCCGCTCACCATCCGTCATAAACTCCGCGTAGGCGGCTGAATGAGTCCAAGTCCTTTGGCGGTGGCGCCTCCCTCCACCACAGCTTTCGGCCGGGGCTTGGCGGGCCTTCTTGGCTGCGGGCCCCTCGATCTCCACATCCTCCCCTCTTCCTGCGTCGGGAGTCTATCTGCCGGCGCTTCCTCTCGGCGCCCTTATGTTCCGCGGCGGCTCCTCCCTTGGTGCGGTGACAATCCCTAGCGGCTGCACTCTTTCTTTAAGGAACCCGCGCCTGTTGGCGGTACCACTCTCCTTTAGGCGGCCAGCATTGCGGCCCCTTTTGCGCTGCCAGGAACCCGGCTGAGCGGCAGGCGAGACCGTCGGCACCCAGATGGGAGTAGTGCGGCATTGGCGGCTTTCCACGCGGAACCTCGGGCGGCTTACGCCCGGTCACCGGGGTTCACGGCGTCTACGGGCGCCCGGACCCTCGGCGTACATGGTCTCGAGGAAGTTGTCAACCTCCGCACGATCCATTGCTTTTGAAAGCGTCAGCGACTGGCTTTATTACTGGCGGAGTTTCTATAAAAAAATATAATAAACCCGGTCGATGGGCTACTTATTACAAAAAAGCAGCGATGCGGCGGAAATTTCTTACCAGCGGGCGAGTAAGTTTACGCTTTCGACTAACAACTCCCGGCCGGTCGGAAGTCGGAAGTCCGGCAAGTTGCGGTTCCGCCAACAACCTCGATCCGCGCCCGGCGACACTCCTCCTCGTAGCGTTAGGTTGTACGCATGATCCATTTGCACAAACACAAGTCGATTAGTAAAAGTACCAAGTGCGCAAAATACAAGAACCCGCCCGACTACGTCCGGTAGGCGGTTACCAACCTCGGATAGGTTGGAACTCCGGCTTAATCCTAAGCGTCGGCCCTTCCTCGTTCGCCCGGCACGATACTCCCACCCTGCGTGGCGGCCTTGAGAAGGTCCCCGCCCGATAGGACATTGAATCCCTTAGATTCTCGTCGGCTTGGGCTCCCTGGCGGCGGCTCGAAGTTCACTTGCCCTCTGCAACCCACGGGCGCTTCACATACACCGGCTTCGTAGAGTGAAGCACTTCCGCCACAAGTAGGCCCCTCGCACCCGGACAACCGCCCGCGGTGAGTTCATTGCGGCATCAACGCCACATGTTGGGGCAAATCGACCGAAGGCAAGGCCAAATTCGCACACGGGATTTGGAGATTTGGCACCAACGGAAGTGTCACTCCTTGGCGGAATATAGCCTCATGCACGGCCAAATCCTCACGGGAGAATCGGCGCCCTTCTCATCCGCCGTCGGCGGGCTCAACTTCACCGAGCAGCGGTAACGGAGCGTCTTCTTCATTAGTGCGGCGGCGGCATTCATCCGCCCTCACGCCTGCGTCAGCGGCGGTGCCATCCTGGAGGAACCCGCGGCTGACTCGGCATTCTCCCGCTGTTTCTTCTTCCCGGCCCGGAGCTAGCGGCGCTATTACTTTCGCTAGCAGCCATCGCGCCTAGCTTTGGCGCCAGCGGCCTCACGCGCCCTAGAGCTCTACGGGCGTGGACCACGACCCATAGCTACTTCCCAAGGTATGAGTGCATGGCGGCTCAACCTCTGGCGGTTACGGCGGTGAGGTTCTGCATGTAGGCGACGGGCCTTAACGAGTCAATAAATATCCTATCCGCGCTTGTTGAGCGACCGCGTCGGACCGGAATCCTCACCGCTTTCGAAATCTCTATGGCGTTAGCCATCCCAAACCCTAAAACCCACACGGTTAGCACAAACACAGATCTAGCCTATTCTTACATCGGTTATAGCCAAGAGCATCAAGAACAATTTACCCGAGAAAATACCAAAATAAGAACAAACGCACTCAACCCGGATTCGACCATCTAGCAAATCCCTAAACGCCAACTCTCTGCCAACCACCATAACCCAACCCCCCAAATCTCACTTTACACCACCAGAACACGCCAAAGAAAAAGCAAATCATCCCAAAACCAAAACAACAAAACCCGAGAAAATAGCGAGATCCAATGAAGCGAGGAAAAGGGAATCCGGATACCAACCTCGGTGGTGAAGCCTACGATGATGGTGCACGGTAATCTTAGGGGGTGAGATGAAATCGTTTTCTCGAGAGCGGTATCTCCAAACTCCGGCAACCTCTTTCTTCACCGGACGAAACGAGCGAGAGGCGAAGGCGGCGACTGTGAGTTTGAAGCTTTTACCAAAGTGTCAAATCTACATTTGGGTTTCCCCCTTTTATGTCAACATCAGTAGCGTTCTCGGCCGTCCGCTAAAAGCGACATCACACACCCAGCCGTACCGCGTGTCAGACCTCCACTTACTCTCGGATTAGCGAGGCGTCGCCGATTCACGAAAATCCATAATTACTATCATTTATGGCGAGAAGGCGGCCGGGGCTTAGGAGACAAGCCTCGCGCGCTAACCCCCTGCGGGTTGGACCGCGTGTCAACCACCACGGGCGAAGCGTGCGGTGGGAAGTAACTACTGGGGATGACTTCCCCAATCCCTCCAAAGTCTCATTTGGCGAAACCCGCCCGTGAACTTCTCCCACTTGTCATCCTTCCGAAGTGGCGAAAGTCTCCGTGAGCGAAACCAGCGGTGAACTTCTCTCTTGTCATCTTCCAAGTGGCGAAGTCTCCGATGAGCAAAACCCAGCCGGTGAACTTCTCCCTTGTCACCTTCAAGTGGCGAAGTCTCCGTGGCGAAACCCGCCCGGTAGGAACTACTCCTTTGTCACCTTCCAAGTGGCGAAGTCTCCATTTGGCGAAACCGCCTTGTGAACTTCTCCCTTGTCACCTTCCAAGTGGCGAAGTCTCATTTGGCGAAACCCGCCAGTGAACTTCTCCCTTGCCATCTTGCAAGCGGGCGTCTTCAGCTACACACCTCTAGCGGAACCCCTTTTCATCTTGCAAGCAGCTGCGTGCTTTGTTGCAATATCGCTCAATGAAGTACCGCCGGCACGCTTGCGTCTACTGGGCGCTGCTTCTTGCATCGGCGGGGATATCCGCCCGGCGGAATCCCGAGGCCACGCCTCACTCGACAACGCCGCCCGCAGCGGCGTTCACGTCGAGCCGTCCCTACGGGACACGGGGACTTGTCCAGCGATCTACGGCGGCCTGATCGAACGCGTTGACCCCGTCACTCGGGTACTAAGATTGAGTTAAGCTACTCAACACCCTGCACTCCGTCGCGGCTCCCCTCAACAAACAATTTGCCGACCATCCAGGAGGTCTATCTTAAGCGGGGAGTGGGGGACTCCACTGGGGGCCTAGCGAGAGGCCCACCGAAAGAGGTATAAAGCGTTTGCTCATTAAATCCATGGTTGACAACGCCTTGGCGCTAATTATGCTCTTGCAAGTCTAGAGCGGAAGAAAAGCGGCTTCAAGCCCGAGCAACTCCCCAACCAAGATTGCCCTCCTTGGTGGGGACTTGGGGACTTGTACATACATGTACATTTGCAAGCATAATTAGCTATAATGGGCCACGCTCATTGTAATGCAGCCAAAGGTACTAATTCCAACCAAAGGAATGACATGCGAGACACACACCGCCCGGTAGTATCACGGCTCGGCGATGGATCACCTCCGGTCATGGCCGTAGCAGCCGCAGCGTCAGCGCCAAGATAGCATCGAAGCTTACGGCTGGGAAGCTGAAGCATATCGGTCCCACATCGAAAACAAAGAGAAGATCAACCTCTTCCTCACCTATAAAAGGTTCTCTCCTCTCTCCTCATTAATTACGCATTCAATACTTACCTACTTGTTACTTTGTCAACATAAATACATTGACTAACTTAGGCATCCGGAGAGTTGAAGACCGCCCAACGCCAGCGGTCTCCCTCGGCGCCCTTTGTATTTTACTTGGCCAGTGGCGGAAGCTTTGAGAACATCGCATAAGTATCGATCCGCCCACCGGATCAGCGTTAATCTAAGGTTCAGCTACCACTTAACTTTTTAGACATTAACATCAAGTGTTTGGAAAACGCAATGCGTGGCGGCCAGCGCCAGAGTTTTAAAGTAGGGTGTGATTATTGCACAAATGCCATTTCTTTCAAGAAGACGAAGCTAATTGTGCCTCCTGTTTGATTTAAAAGTTTTTTTTTTAATTTGGATGGAGCTTCAGTAGTTGCAAATCAAAATGATGCTACTTACGTATTTGCAAATCAAATGGTGCTATACATTTTTTTGTAGCAGAAGGCCCATAAGTAAAAGAAAAAAAGAAAAAAAATGTTTTATTGGGGGCAATAAAAAGTCTATTGGGGGCAATAAATGTATTAAATTGATGTAACCACCTCGTTTTTTTTTCCTTAATCAAAGTTTTATTTGTCTAATTTTAGGAGATTAGTTCACATTAAATGCGGCCACGAAAGGTCTATTGGGGGCCATAAAGGTTTATTGGGGGGAATAAACCTCTCCGACCTCTTATGAGATCTTCGACAACCTTCTTTGGGAACCTCGTGAGATTTCATAAACTTTTATTGCCCCCAATAAAGGTTTATTGGGGGGAAATAAACATCTCCGGTGACCTATGAGATCTCCAACGACCTCAGGCTAGGTTTTTAGAGAGAAGTCCGTGGGTGGCGGCTATGTGACAAATGGGTGAGGGCAAAATAGTATTTAAGAAGAAAAAAAACTTAATTGGGTATAAGGGAAAACCTTATTAGGAGTCATTATGGGTAAGTAAGAAAAAAATTAAGTAGGTGGTGTAAGGGGAAAATCCCTAGAATTAGGGTAAATGGTCAAAACCCCTTTTTTTTCCCTTTTTTTTTCATTTTGCTGAGTTATTGGCCTTATTGGAAGGCATGAAGTTTGCGTGAGACTCTACGGTTGGAGAGGATCATCTTGAGACTGATTATTTCAGTGTTAACCCAAGCTCTCAAATGAGAAGCCACTTATCTTTCTAGCCTGGGTTTGATATTGGAAGAGGTAAAGTGGATTTCCTTATGGCTTAAAACTAGAGTTTAAGAGATATGCGCCACCGGAGAAGCTAATAGAGTAGTCCATAACCTTGCAAAGGTATGCTTCAATTTCTCTAGAAAAGTCAAATATAGTTTGTTATTGCTCCCGATGTATCGGAGATGTCATTCTAAGTGATTGCAATTACTATTTTATTTTATTTTTTTGATCAAGAAGAAACTTCACTAATAATGAAACTGGATTTACAACGAGTTTTGGCAACATCTCTTACACGTAGAAATGGTCACCTTTGGACTTCACACTAGAACTCCATAATGACTGGTGATGGAGTCAAAAAACCTCGACTCAACTATGACTCAAGCCTTGCACATCAACTAAAAGGCAGAGATAACATGCGCAGGAGGCGGTTGAATGCTAACTCACAACTTTGTCAACACTAACTCGCCACCCAAAAGTCCTATGACCTGCTTTTGATCGACCAAGTCTACACTCATTGTGACTTCGAACCCGACCAAATTGAAAAGCTGGACCATCAGACTGAGACTAAACTAAACCCAACTCCAGTGCCACCTTAATGTCAACACCGCAATCCACACATGCTCCAAATCGCCATCACCTCCCGTAATCTGAAGCTAGAAAGGAACGACCCACTAGAAGGCCAAGGATGATTGCAATTACTATTGAGTTTAATGAAATTTCATATTCAAAAAAAAGAATGTAGTTGGACACCTGGACATTGTCAATTTGTCAATTATTTGTAGCAAAATTGAATTCTGAGTCATTTTGCAGCTTAACTCTAACGTTAAGTGGGACTATTACCTAATTAATAATTTCCAAAGATTTGTCTTACAACAGGAACCATTCTAACAAGAAAAAAAAGGTACTTTCAGAATAAAGCCTCAGTTAGGCTAACATGAATCTGAACAAAACAATAGTTTACAATAACTAATTAAGAACCAGCAAGACCATTAATTAGCTATATACCATCTTCTTCAGATGGTAACTTACCATCATCATTATCAGCTTTCGCTTTGAGTTTTAATGAATAAAGAAGCATCAAGCACAACAGCTACTATTAATTAGTTCGTACTCTTGCTTCATTCATTCTTCGGCAGAGTAATATTCATTGTCAGAGATACCGCCACTTCTACCTGGACCTGACTCCTCCTCGTCACAGTATTCACTTGTTGGCTGAAGGATGTTGTTCATCGTTCCGTTGGAGGAGTTCGTCCAAATCATCTTCGAACACCAAACGTGCCCCTGCATTTCCTTCACATTATATGCACCCTTGGTCACAAGATTCCCATACTTGCTGAGCTCATCAATACTCAAGACTAATGGTACCTGGTTTTGAACGGCAATACGTTTGGAATGAAAACCTAATATGACTACTGGCTGTGGTATTGTTCCAATATTCTTGACGATGCAAATAAAATACCCAAAAGTGATCTTTCACAAGATTGCCCTTTTTCCCCAACTGCCAGGATAGAGAGTCAATCCCTTCTGATGAACATTCAATTACTGAATAGTCATATTCAAGAGAAGCTGCTGGATCATCTGCAAACATGACACAAAAGCAAGCCCCATCCACTTTTGATGATCTCCATGAATCCGGAGGAGGAAGCTCCCACCATTAGTGAATCTCCCTCATTTTGGAACGTGAACCACTCTGGAAATTTTACTTCCAGGACTTACAATATTGGAAAGAAAAGTTACCATAATCGGTGGAGATCCCCTGTATGTACCAAAGGATAAACGTGTTATACGAGAGAGAGAGAGAGAGAGAGAGAGAGAGAGAGAGAGAGAGAGAGAGAGAGAGAGAGAGTACCTGAGAGGCCAATCGTCTCAGCATTGAAAATATTTCATTATTACAGCCTTCATTGTCAAAAGCCAGTCCAAAGCAATTGGCAGAAGTGAAAGAAAAGCCCCGTGATTTGATGGAAGATCTCCTCAACTCTGATGGTTGTGGCAACATTACCAAAGAACTGCAATCGTCTGCAGATATATGTAATGAACTGTTTGATGGAAGATCTGGCAATTGCTGAAGCCTTTGGCACCTCTGCAACTGGAATTCATGAAGATTGGAAAGCCTTTTGATGCTTGGAAGGTAAGGTAACAAAATTATTTCCACTAAAGATCCAACTGTTGTACAGAGGACAAGCAACCAATGTCATTGGGGATACCTCCTTGACAAATAATATTACAATCACTTAGGATCTAGCACTGCTTCAAGGAGCGTAAACCATTTTAGAGAATGCAACACCAAGCCCAAAGGTTCTGGACTCTTTCTTACAAACAAACCCCAGAAGCCCCCATCTTGCTTCTTTTATTGGTGATCCACGACACTTTAGTACTCTGGAGATATTTCAAAAGTGAAAGGGAGGGTGGCAACTCTGTTATAGAAGTTCCATTCATATGAAAATACTCCAAACTCTCCATCATCCCCAAGTTCTCTGGGAGTTTCTCAAATTTTGAGCATCCGGAGATATCCAGCTGTAAGAGAAACTTCCAGATTGCATATGGCATTGGGAAGACACAAAAGACTTTCACAATCATCTAGCTGAAGATATTTAAGGCCAACTTGGCGGTCAATTGATGAAGGGACTTTCACAATAGCAGTCCCACTTAGCCAAAGCTGGAACAAATTTTTCATCCTGTTCCCCAAATTCTGGAATCTTTTCAGTTTTGAGCAATGCTTAACACTGAAAAACTGAAGAAGAATCCATTTCAAACTCCATAGGGAGACTCGTAATACTTGTACAGTCTGATAAATCCAATCTTTCAAGCCTTTTGAGCATTGTAATGGAAGGGTGGATTTCAACTAAATCTGTTACAATGTCGAAGTACCAGCTCCTTAAGATTAGGAGTGCGTGTGAAATCTGGGGTCTTGGTCAAGTTTTCGGAGTATACAAGATCCACATATTTCAAGTTGGGCAAAATCCTGTCCAATACATGGAAATGGTAATATAATAAGCTTTAAAAATAAAAAACTCTCTGTTTTTTCTTGTGGGAAATTTTATACACAAGCCTATTTACTCAATATACATCCCCAATTTTTTAGGTAAATAGATACGAAGTTTCTCTTTTTGGTTATCCTATTAGAAAAAATGAACCTAGCCTTTAGATCTGTGTAAAACATCCTCTCAGTACTATATATATATATATATATATATATATATATATATAAAGGCAAATAATTTGCACAATGACATGGCATCTTAAGTAAAATAAAAAGAAACCAGGCATTTTTCAAAAAGAAAAAGAAAAAGCAACCAGGCTTGTTTAGCTCAATTAGGGTTCCTCTTAATTAATTACCTGTGCTCCCTCCCAAAGCTGAACAAGGTTGCTTTTAGGCATCTTAAGCTCAGTAAGGAAATGCAGTTGAAAGTCATATGGAAGACATTTGGAAGGATACCAACTCCATTTGAGAGTTATCAGAGACTTGGGAAGAAAACTTGGGCCTGAAGGTATGTTCACATTCTGAAATTCAACATACCTTAGATTGAGACATTTTGGAGAAGGCTTCACAATTCCAGTACGCCTTTTCCAATTCGGGCAAGCGGAGGACAATGCCCTTTGAGTGCTTGTGTTCCCTAAAATTAATAATAAATATATGGAAATTAAATTAATACCTCATTCAAGAAGGAGAAGAAAAACACAAATCATTCTTTTTCTTATTAACTTTTATATTTCTACATAACATCTTACCGAATTGTTTATGAATACATGAAATATGTCCATATGATGGCACAAACGGCTGCGTCGACCAGGTTCATCAGGAGACTCTTTGACGAACAATTTCCCATGCCATTTCTTGTATCAAATCATGCATCTCCACGTTGGTGCGTGAATTATTATAGAGGATTTACTAATAGTCAGGAGAGACTTCTCAATGAGAACATTTATCCCAAGAAGACTGGAAAAGTCATAGTAAGTTTTGTCTAGTATTTCAAGTAGTTCCTCCTTGTCCTTCCCCTTATGGAAAAATGCTACATCAAGAAAAATGTCCTTGTCTGTACTCATCTAGTCTATCATAACTTATTTTTGAGTAGAAGTAAAAATTTCTCTACCAGGACTTTTCTTTAGTTCTGCCCAATGCACTAATCCATTCATCTCGGCCTCTCTTATATAAAGACCGTCCCAAAACTTTTAAGAGCTAATGGAAGCCCTCTAGCATAATTTACAAAGACTTGGACAATTCTAGCAAACCTTCGTCATATTGATCCTTTTTGAAAAGCATTTTGACTGAAGAGCTCCAGAGCTTCTTCATCATTTAACCCTTCAACTTTATAAAATCAACTCTATGCCATGCTCAACTAGCAGACGTTCATCTCGAGTTGTAATGATGACTCTACTTCCTGCACCAAACCAATCTTCATGTCCAGCCAATTTCTCTAGTTGATTTACTTGATCCACATCATCAAGAACAAAGAAGAACCTTTTATTACTCAAGCAATTCTTAGTAAACAAAGGTTCCCTGGATTTCATCATAAACTTCTGTAATACTTTCCTTCAACATTGGAGAAAAGAAGTTGTTTTTTGTAAATCAACTAGAGTACCATGTCTTGCAGACACCTCTCTGACATTAGTAAGAAACTTCGCAAGTTCAAAATGATGAGAAATTTTCTGAAAAACCAACTTAGCTATGGTGGTCTTTTCCCTATACTGCACCCATCCCCTATATTCCTATAAAGAGCGTACATCATTAGCCTCTTGAGCTAAAAGCAAACCTAGTTGTTGAAGTGTAGAGTCAATTCCGACTAACGGCTCTGTGGAATCTAACAATTTAAGATTAGGATGGACTTTTCTCCACACATATTTTACAATGTCTTCGATGAGCTCTCTTTCAGACCTGTAGGAAACCAAAAAAACGAACGAAAGAAAGAAATGTAAACTAATCATATATATTTATATATACATGTATGTGTCATCTATCTATGTATCTGTTAAAACAAAAAAAGAGGAACGACTAGATTATTATAAATTAGAAATGAATAAATCTAAAACGATGGTTGTTATTCATTCATTTGCTTACTTGTAATTCTTTGAATCCCACCCTGAAAAGATTGGCCACTTTTGTTAATGCGACTCTCCATTGCTTCACCTTCTCTGCGTCGACCTCTCCAAACTTCTCTTCATGCATGGTGAAGGCTTCTGCAAAACTCCCTCGTTGTTTTCGTACACATCCGAGGGATTTACCTCATAAAATATTGGCAGAATTGCATTTCTTGCCTCCATGCACTCGATAATCTTTGTTAGTTCATCCAAGCACCAGGTGGAAGAAGCATAGTGAGGGAGAGAGAACAACAATTGCAAGTTGTGATTCTCGAATTGCGCCTTCAAGAGCTCCGGAGAAATACGTGATCCTATATCAAGCTCTCGGTCATCCTTGAAAGTCTTGATTGCTTGCCAATAATGCAATTCGTGATATAAATGGGATGTAAAACCCTTGCGGGTGTCTTCACCCCTGAAACTCAGAAAAGATCGTGCTTCCACCGAGGACCTGATTCAGCCGGAGGAAGAGATGCAAGGGATCTCTGGGTAAATGCCATTGAAATCTAACCAGGAGTCAAGCAGATATCACACTGAAAATAAATACAAAAGACAATCGTGACTTGAGACAAACTTTAGATATCAAAGACCAAAAGAGAGAGAGGTCGTAAGCCTCGATCGTAAAACGAAATAATTGATACAAAATATCCAAACTTGAGGACACGTTTGGCATGCAGTACTAGAAGGGAATAAGAATAAGAACTTTTAACTTTAACAAAACAAGGCATGCAATTCTAGATGGAAATAGGAATAAGAATTTCCAACTTTAACAAAACAATAGGCTCAGAGTATAAGAATAGGAATAAGAGCTATGAGGAACATTTCATACTATCCACAAGATAAGATACGTGATGAACACTAAAGATTGCTGATATACAAAGGGAAGAAATTAGAATCTATATGTGAAAACAAAACTGTAAATCAAACCGTGAGATCTGAGTGCAGAACTCCAGCGAGAAAGAAGACCCACCGTCGACGAGGAGGTTGAAGTCTTTGTTCCGGAAACAGATAGGCACTGTCTACGGATCAGGTGGCCAAAGTTCGCTGGACCGGAGATGATATGTTGGATGAAGATGGAGGTTGAAGTGTTGTTGGCTATCTAATCCTTTATTCGCGGCTAGAATGAGAGTTGACTATATTAGAAATATGCTACTATATCTCCATTGACATCACTAAAACACAGATCAAACCTAGATTAGAGTTAGACAAACGTGTGTACATACCTAGTTCTTGTTGCTGTTCCTCAACTTAATCATCCAACTTGCTCCAGTGTGGTGGACTTGAAAGTCGTTAATGCGTCGGTCAATAAGTATATGTGCGGTGTGTATGATTCGATGATATAGTGCATGAAACTATATTTCTTTCTTCTCTACTCTCTCTTTTCTTTTCTTTTCTTTAGTGCTCTGGACAAAGTTGTTTCCTTGGAATTGATTGCCTCACATGCACGGTGACAGAAAATAAAGAGAAATCATGAATGTATCCGACTAAGGATACCTTTCCAAATATTGCTTTTGATCACAATCACACTAGCACCTAGTTTAATCATTTACCACTTCAGAGTCACTTTTCTGTTTAGTTTAATCATCTTCCACCTAAAAGTGTATCAACATATAATGTTTGATAATCTGCTGTTGATAAACTGTTGTTAAAATCTCAAGAGGACCTTTTCTGTAATAAATTTGGAAAAGTGAAATCCACGTACACTCTATGTTTCTTTTTTAATATTTTAACATCACTTTTTATAATCTACATTACAAAATGACAAAGCGTAAGATACTAATAAAAGAAATGAGAGTGAAATTGGCGACACTCTTAATTTTACTATCCACATTCCATATTTCCTTTTTGAGTATCTTAACATCACATTTTACAATCCACACTACAAAAAGACAAAGCGCATTGCTAAAAAGGAAGCACGGAGTATGGATTGTAAAATGAGAAGTGTGAATTTCAATCCCTAAAAGGAAATATGGAGTATAGATTGTAAAATGAGGAGTATGAATTTCACTCCCCTTTGAAGAGAATATGATTCGAGGGAAGAAATTGTCGTGGTATTTCATTTAAAATAAGAGTCTCTATATATAGAAGATTACATAGATGTTTGCTTGGAATACAATTAATCTAACATATCAATAGGATATCAATGAGAATATTAGAGCCCTATTACAATTAGGTTACACAATATCGTTTGGTAGAGGCACATTAAAAGGCTTCAATTATTTTGCAACACACCCCCTTGTGTATGCGTCCAAGCGTAATGTCGAGAAGCGCTCCTCACGCTACCTCATTAAAAACCTTGCCGGTAACAAAAATCCAGTGGGACAAAAATAAACTTCGATTCGAAGGGTAAAAAGCACAACACGCCCTTCATATTTTGAGATCAAAACATGTAGACATTGAGCTTCCCCTTGATGGCGTGATGATCATGGGAATTCAGATAATTTTCGCAGACCAATATTTTCACATGTTTCACGAATGTGGATTTAGCTAGGCAATGACATTGTAAATAAGTCAATCATATTGTCCTCATATCTAACTTGAATCACTCTGATCTTATGGAGTTTGTTGTTGCTAATTGTAGAATAACTTAGGGGCAATATATGCTTGGTATTGTCATCCTTAATGAAACCTTTACTTCATTTGTTCAATGCAAGCAGATTATCCTCATAAATGCATGTAGGTTCATCTGTGGTAGATTTCATAAACCACATGTATCTTGAATATGCCTAACTATGGACCTAAGCCATATACATTCATAAGCGGCTTCGTGAAGAGCTATAATCTTTGAATGATTCGAGGAAGTAGCAACAAGGGTTTTGTTTGTAGACCTCCCAAGATATTGTGGTGTTTCCCATAGTGAATACATATCCAGTTTTGGAACAACCTTTATACAGATCAAAGAGATACCACTGCATCAATAAAACCCACCAAAACATCATTTGAATTTTGGTGGAGGGAGAGTAGAACACACACTGCGGTGGTGGCGGTTGTGGAAGTGGCTGACACTTCTAGGGTATAATGAGTCTAGTTTCCTTTCAAAAAAAAAATAGTCCGATTTCATCATATCATTCTTTGTTTTCTCTCTATATGGATAGAAAAAAGCTCACATCTATCATACCCTTTTAGATATCGAAGATATTTTTCAGATATTTTTCACACCGTACCCAATGGCGCTTAGCATTGGTGTAGAGCTATATCTAGCTAACAAGTTAATAGTGAATGAGATATCCGCCTTGTGCATTGTACCAAATACGGTGATGCACCTATTGCTCTTAGATAGGGCACTTTAGCCTCTAACAAGTCTTAGATCATCATCCTTGGGATGAAACAGATCATTTTAGGGGTAAGACTATGGCCGATCAACCATGGGAGTGCTAGCAAGCTTCACTTTATCTTCATTAAAAGCGCCCTAAGCATCTTTTGAGTGTATAAAATGGAATTGATGAATAAAATTCCTTTTGCCACGGTGCTCAAGTTCTATACTGAGAGACAAAACCAGTGTGTTTTCCCAAAGTAATCTTCATTCAAAATATCCAATTGGATTTGAGTTGCTGCGGTTTCCTCTAATTCTTCTAGAGTTCTAAAATTAAGGTTCCATGTCATCGCCCGGCATATACCGCTTAACAATAAGCAAACCACTGAACTAGTTTTCTTGATGAAAGCGCATGGGCCGATAATTCGATTGTTAACATATCCCCTTTTTGATCAAGTAATCACTAGAAACGGTGCATTACCACATGAAAGCCCTGGATTGTTTTAACCCATGGCTGAGGAGCGTCTCTCCCAATCTAATTTAAAAAAGCACTTTGTGGTCTAGAGGTAACTTGAT